>RQIL01020221.1:0-19591 GCA_003951145.1 Jimgerdemannia lactiflua | reverse complement strand
CTTATTTCTTATAACCGAATATCCAGGTCTTATCTTATCTTAAATATATAGTCTAAGTTTAATTTCTATAGTAGTCTCTTGAGTCTTTTCCCAAAGTTCTTATACTTAACTTACTTTGTTTTTCAGAACTTAAGTTGGCTTTTCTATCTTATACTAGACTTCTGTATCATTCAAATAAAGGCCAATTGACTGAGGTTTATTTATTCTTATTTCTAGGATATTTTATATATTGTGATATGTACAATTGACAATATCAGAATATAGAGTACTAGTGACTACTAAGATCAGATAATACAATAATATAACAATCAAATAACTAACCTAATCCATCAAGTGATCATACCAAAAGGAGCAATGATAATCTGAGCTAAAATGAAGACTATATTATTTAAGGAATCTAGCCTTAGCCTCAGAAACTGGTACTAAAGAATAAGTACTTTATATATAATATCTTCTATACATCACTCCAACCAGACTTTCTACCATTCTATCTCTTTACCAAGCCTCAAGACCCTTATCTTTGATGCCATCAAGATGGCTATCTGGCACTCAGATACTTCAGACCATCTGAACTTCTACACTAAAGATCTTGGACACTTTATCAATTACTAGTACATTATGACCCAGTAGCTCAAAGATACTACTGACTAAATGACCCTCTAGTATGACTATGAAATTGACTACTGCCTCTATAATGAAACTCAAGAAGATGACTGGAAAGACTTTACTGCCAAACTGTTAACTACCAGCTGGCTTATCAAGAGAGCTCTTCATGTCTACCAAATCTTCCACCATATCTCCTGGGCCATAGTATACTTATAAGGAATAACCATCAGAAATATTGTCTGCCTTTCTACTGAAGAAGCCAACTGAGTAGAAGCCAAAGTAGCTGATTATATTAGCAGCAACTATGTTACTATGGGAAGTAAACAAACTGAACCCACCTTATCAGATTTCCACACTACATCTCTTCAAGACAACTACCAAGGTCATCTCATGAGTCTTATGGAAATATTTAAAGGACTGTCTATTATTATCGAAGCATCTATTGGAGCTACCCCAACTACCCACCACTCTATCAGCTATACTTCATATTACATTATCTAAGAACTGAACTAAGAAGTCCAAGAAGTCTCTATTTAAGAAAAAGAACCCCAAGATCTTGCCCCTAAAGTAGCCTCCTCTGACACTGAGACTGATGAGGGTTGTCAGGAAAGAACCTTTTGTTGCTCTTGGTATGTCTTCTTGAAGGTCTTTGGAATTGCTTGGGTGGGGACTAGTGCTTGTCTCAATTCATCTCTATCTTCGATTGCTGGCATTGGAACCTTCTTGATGTCCAGGATTCAGCAGTTGATGCAATAATCTCTTTGTGAGTAAAAGTGGTTGAAATGCTCACACTTGCCTAGGCAGAAGGCTTGCATGATTCAATTCTCTACCAATGGAGGTGGCAGCTGTATGGATGGTCCTGCAAACTCACATGCTGTTCTTTCATTGTTGTCTTCATCAATCCTTAACTGTAAACCTTCAATATCAATGACTCCAATAAAGGATTCTTCTTGTCTGCTATCTTGATCTCTAGGGGCATCAAAGTCACTTCCCAATTCTTGCAGGAAATTTGCTTCACTTTCATCCTTATTCTCAGTAGTAGTGGTTGTCTCACCATGTCCTTGCCATTCTGTCTCAGAGACTTGGCTTGCTTTCCTTGATGACCCTCTTGACTTGATGAGTACCTTGTGTTTCTGTCCATGAATGGTAAAGACTAGGAGTTGTCTTCTGATGTTCACATTGGCTCCAACTCAGTGCATCCAATCTGTTCTCAAGATCAGATCATAGGAGATTGCAGGGGTCACAACTGCTTGAGGAACATTGAGGCAGGCTTTCCCTACTTAAATGGGGATATCTTGCACAAGTCCTAGGGGGGTAGATGCTGATCCATCTGCCATGATTACTCTTGCCTTGGTTCCTTCATCAATTCCCCAACCAATTCTTTCCAGCATCCTTTGAGTGATGATGCAGACTGCTGCTCCAGTATCAATAAGAATTCAGGCATTTTCTTCATGCACTTTTCCACTTATGAGTCTCGTAGATTGATATTCTTGTCACTGATTTTCATGCATTACATGGATAGTACTGGGCTTTTGTGTGTGTGGTCCTTGGACAGGAAGTCTCTTGGTATCTTTCTTGGCTTCCTTTAGGAATTTTCATCTAACTTCTAGGGCATTCTTGAGGACTTGCTTGACAGTAAGACCTGCATTCTGTTGACGGATCTGGTCCCAAAGGGAGGCTGCTACATGAGATTTGATGCTCCTTCAATGTCTAGGTCCTTGGGGGCAAGTTCTCTCATTCTTGGTAGGCATCTCATCTGCTGAGGACTCTATACTCATGTGCTCATCTTCTTCAAGGTCAGGCAGGGAGGTAGTCCTTGATACTCTTGATGGTCCAGCCTCGGGTTCAGGGGTGTCTCTTCTGACTTGCTTGTCATTTTCCTGGGGGGTGTCTGAGGAGGAATGACCATATCTTGGGTACTTGTCTGTTGACACCATTACTGGCAATGGTGGTGGGGTCTTTGGGGGTCTTCCTTGTCCTCTGGTCTGTGCAGGTGCTGTTTCCCAAGTTACCTTGGAGGGGTAGGCTTCATAATATGAGGGGGTGTCTCCTTGGTCTCGAAGCCAGGCTGTTTTTTCTTCCATTTGGCGGATCTCTTCATCCATCTGAATAAGGTTGACATTTCTGTCATTGGACTGAGTAGCTTGTTTCCTTGGGCAGTACCTTTGGATGTGGCCTTGATTTCTGCAGTAAAAACAGGTAGAGACATAGGGACCTGCTGTAGTTGAGCCTATAGTTGCAACTGAGGGTGCCTGAGAAGAACTCTTATTGTCCTGTTGTTGGTAGTCTGATCTGTTGTTATGATGGTAATCTTGTTGTCTTCCTCCTTGGTTCTTCAGCTGTACTACTGTGATGGCTAAGTCCTTCATCTGTTTGGTGAGCATAGTCATTGGGTCCTCTTGAACTCTTGGTAGCTACTGCTGTTGTGGTTGACTGAATTGGACTGAAGTTGAAGGCAGGGGCCTGTTCTCATAGTTGGCCAACTAGGCCCTGAGGAATGCATTCTCTTGTTCTGTAGTTTCTTGAGATCTTGGGACCTTGGCTCTAGCAGGTTCATGGTGAACTTGTACTTGCTGGGCTGGTCTGTAGTCTGCTTCCCAACATCCTTGTGCTCCAGCAACTTGCTGCTCAATACTCCAGTATTCCATCCTAATGACTTGCCTTCTGAGTTCTGGGTATAGGCTATTGAGGAAGGTAGTTGAAGCCAGTACAAGTTGGATGGCAGGCTGCAAGTTTGTCTTGATCATCTGTGCTTGGATCTGATGGTAGAAACTCTTCGGGGTTTCATTGGCAGCTTGGGTCATGTAGGTCAGAGCTTCTTGTACTTCTTGTTGGTGTTCAAGACCATTGAACTGTGCATGGAGCCAGCCTCTGTGGATGATGTATCTCTGTGCATAATGTTCATTTGCTACAAGGTGAGCTTCTTGTTTAGCCCTATGGATTTCTCTTCCATTATGCCTAGCTTGATTGTATCTTTGAAGGGCTGGGCCTCTCAAAAGTGACTTAATAATGCTGAGTTTTCTTTCTACATCCTATTGCTTGGCTGCTGCTTGTACTTCAATTTCTTCAATGAACTCCTCAATATCTTCATTATCTGCACCATAGAACTTCTATAAGTAACTCATGTCTGGCTTATCTTCACTATTCTCACTGTCTAATCGCATTCCTTGATGGTCCTCATAGGGGTGGTGAAGGTACTCAAAATATAGGTAGTGCTGGTAGAGGGTAGTGTCTTGGTAGTATAGGAAATCTAGCTCTTCTGATCAATACTGGGGTAGAGATTCTTGGTGGGGGTTCTCTGGTAGACTGCTGGTAATTATTAAATACTGGGGCACTAGGAGGGCTGGTGTTCCTTGCTTCTTAAGGATAGTGCCATGGAGTAAGTGACTAAGGTGCAGAGGCTCAGGTGATTGAAGGTACTAGGGGGCTGATATAACTGGTATTGAACTCATCTGCCCCTTGCTGTTGTGAAGTAGTGAGGTCCTGTTCACCTTATTAGAAGTCTGTGTAGCTATCTATATAATGATATAGATTGAACTCATCTCTAGAGTTGAATGGATGGTAGTCCTCCTCTCTTTCAGATGTTTCAAAGTATACTTGGTCTAGAGGGGTGGCTCAGTTGATAACTGTAGAAATGTAGTTGCTCCTGTCTGAGTTCTTCCTATAGATTCAGGTCTGGTATTCCTCAGGAAGGTCTTCTTCTAGGTCTTGAATCAGGAGGGGTTCCAGTTGTCTTCTGAGTTGTCTTCTCTCCCTTGAGGTTAAACTATAATCTGGGTCACTTTTATCTTCTGATTCAGTCCTCTGGCTGTTATTTCTGAATAAGGTCTTGGCTGCTGTCCTGACAATGGTGTGGGCCTTCTTTTCTGCTGAAGAGGGCTGTTTCTGAACTTGTTGCTGGCTGCTAGGTTCTCCTGGAGTCTCTAAGATGGCTGCTGAGTTCTTGAGCCAAAAGGTTAAGTCTTTAGAAAACTATTCCCAGTTGAGCCCCCAAAATGTGGCATGCATTTTGTATAAACTTACATATATGGCTTCTTGTACACTTATGAAGCACAGTCTCTGAATTATGAGAATTAAATATATGGTTTGTATTGATTACAGGTCAGTGATCACATGACAGGTCATTCAATTTGTCATCAAAAGGGTGAGTGTAAGTATTCGGGGTTTGATGATAAGTTATTGGAATATGGCTCAATTATTTAGTAATCGATAGCTTGATCATACTCAGAGGGCATTCCTGGTAGGTAACATGACAGGACAATCAATGTGTATGTGTAGCAGTGATCAGGTACTAAATACAGGTGGTCTGACAATTATCAATCAATGTGGCAAGGTGAATTAAGTGGTCTGGGTGGGTCAATTAACATATATGGGAACCAGGCAGTCAGTTGTCGATCATGGGGCAACAGCAATCTTAAACTAAGTGGCTTGTGATGGTGGCAGGTTGGGAAATATTCATGGGTTGATGTTCAATTTAACTTGAGAGTGGGTTTCTGATGGTCTAACAGGTCTCTAAGTGTGCTACCTGAATGTATGGCAGTTAACTGACTGACTGTAACTTGGGTATCTGGGAGGCAATTAACTTGATGGTGGCAGCTTTTTCTTAGTGGCGGCGATTTCCTTAACTTGGTGGCAAAATACTTGACTGACTTGAAAACTCATAGCAGTCCATGGTGGCAATTTTCTTAAACTCAGCAGTGGTCTTAAACAAGAGTTATCCTTGGCTCTTGGAGTCTTTTCCCAAAGTTTCTCAAAAACTTAAGTTGGTTTATCTTATACTAGACTTCTTTGTTGTTCAGATAAATGCCAATTGATTGAGGTTTATTCACTGCAGTTTGGGGGGTATTTATACAGAGTTGTGCATGGATTTTGCTAAGTATATGGCTAAGTAATTGGTAATTCCCTACTCTTGAATTAGCATGGATTTGGAAGTCAAGTGACTAACTAGTAGAATAAGGCTAATCCTTTGTTTGTGATAAATAAGGCTAGTTAAAGTGCAGTCACTATTTGTGCAATTAACTAACTAGATCAAATTTGGCTAATAGAACTGTCACTATTTAACCTGAAGTTTAGTGTGACTGGGATTATGTCATCCTCTTCTTCTTCTTCATTTTCTTCAGGGTATCCAGCCAAATCATTTTCTACAACTTCTACTAGTGAGCCAACTTTAGTTGGGGGTTCTGAGGGTGTGGAGGAGGTGTCTGCATGTCTTTCCAAGAGATTGTTGAAGTCTTTTTCCTACAGAACAAATGAGTTGCTGCTACTTCCTTGGTCTTGAGGAGTGATGTCAGCAGTAGTGATGTCACTACTGATGATGTCATCATTAGTGAAGGGTATGGAGTACTCTTGCTGCTCCTGTGGTCTCCAATCTATGAGGTTTTCTTCCACAAAATAGGGGACATCTGTGGGGTTCTGGAGGGCACAGATCCTCAGAGGAGGGCCTTGGAACAGGGCAATCAAACCTTAGATGAACTGGTCTGGATTGTCTTCTAGAAGGGGGTTCCAGAGGTCTTGTACTTCTTCACTCTTAACTGGAATAGTAGATTGGGCCTCTTCTGCTATCATTTCTTTTAGGTAGTCTACCCAGTAGCTTGATAGCTCTTGAATGTCTGAGGTCTTAACATACTGAAGGTTTGGAATGGCCCAAGGAGTATGTCTGAAGATTTGATGAACTCTTCTGGTCAATTGCTGCTCATGCCTATCCATGCATGTAGTGTCTGCAATTTCTTGATAGCTGGCCTCTAGGAATTCTTGGCAGAGGTGGTATCCCATCTCATATTCTTGCCATATGAGAAAGCATTAAGTGGCCATTGAGATTCTGGTTTCCATTTCATGGTAGTTCAGAGTATAGTAGTAGGGATTCCTTGTATAGAGATTTAGACTAGGGATTCTTCTAGTATACAGTCTCATGGCCCTTCTGATATCATTGAACATCTATTCTTAAACTGATGGCCCAGGATGGCTCCTTGATCTTGCTGTTTGATGGGTGATGGCAGACATTTGTTTGTGGTAAGTCTTCTTAGTTATAGATGCTTTTGTACCTCTTCTTGATGCTCCTTTTTATATTCTTGAAGGCCTTCTCCTTTGGTCTGAGGGGTAGAGTCACCTGATTGTCAGTAGTATACCACTGGGTCATTATGAGTCATTATGAGTTTCTGATGAAGATCATCTTAGGATCAAGATAAGTCACAGATGAGTCATGACTTGTGATTGGTGGCTTGCAAAGTAACAGCAGTCTTTGGGTTCTGATGTCATCAGGTTCAAAGTCATAGTAGGACCGATATCGCCGTGCATCACATTCTCAATCTCACTATCGGGTCCCACAACATGTCCATCCGGAACAATTTTTCCGAAAAAGAGTGGGCCGAGATGGTGAATGGAGGAACTCAAACACCGTATTTGTCAGATATATGCGAGAATTTACTCAAGGCGTTCAGAGTGGTATGAATTGTTGAATGTCATAATTTGCCTGTTGAAAACACTAGCACGCATTTCTGACCAACACAAACAATATGACAAATAGGAAACCTTTGAGAATAATACCCCAGATCTCAAAAACAGATTCCTCCACCGTATCTTCACGACTTACGAGGATCGCATTTCAGTCGACGGACCAGAAATGATTTTCGTCGAATCCGTTCACGAGATGTTGTTAGTATTCTTTCCACAAAGATTGCCATGCTTGTATGTATGTATAATATCCCTGTGCTAACTATTTAATCTAACATAGATTTTACATGTGAGTGCACGATGCCGAAGCATTGCGTAGTAAGCTGGATTATCTGGTGCCTTTCCCCAGCGCTGGAGAAGCTACTTCAGCCCCATGCGAAAGTTCTCAAAGTGAACTAGTGCGTATCTATCTGACATTATTTCTGACAACCCGACTTGCCTCTATCCAGACCCGAGTTTAGCCCCCGCCCATCAAATGCTTGTATCTCGACTTGCAAAGTTCTACTCAATTCTTTCCAACCCTCATTTTAGGGGTGAGCTGGGGCTGAGAGCTTTGGTGCGCCGCAATGAACACTGGAATGAAGTGGATCGTCGACGGGTTGGTCAGAAAACCGACACCATCTTCAACATCGCATACGGAGTGTGGGTTGGTGGAGGTGTCTGGCCCCTTGGATGACAATGGCGTCTTGCATGCTCGATCAAGTTGGCCAAAGGCATGAAATATGCCTTAGACCTCACACTCAGAAAGGCATCGCAAACACCTTTGGAGGACTTGAAAAAGTCAAATTATGGGGATTGCAGATCGCAGGTAAATGATAATTTTGGGTATCGCAGATCAAATGTAATTAAGTGGTGCAAATTAATTTTATTTACTTCATCAGGGTGGAACTAGCAATTTACAGCATTAGCCTAAACTATGATGGCATTTATGTCTTCCGTGAAGAGGGCTATTGTCAGATTCCCAAAGACCAGACTGAATGGAATATGATCGGGCACATGTGTCGACACATGGAACACGTAAAACATCTATTGCCTATTGCAAAGGCTGATACCCTTTAATATATCTAAACAATTAACATTTATTCACATTGATATTCAGAACTCTTTGTTGGACACCTGTATGCAAGTCATGAACGTCGTCCGCGACTCCCAGCAGAGGACGCCTTCCAACAATCGTGCTGTAATCGAGGACATGATGCGTGAAACGCGAATGACCCCGAAAAATAATAAGCCGGCTGAGCGAGGTATGAGAGAGCTCGTTGGAGATGACAGGTCAAATCTTTTTAGCGCATTTGCGCTGCTTTGGCTCTCTCTTTGCCGTTCTTCACCAATTCTACTGTGATGTTGTACCTATGTCTATCGCACCTCTCTGCAGATCCGCACTTGGATGCCCCTCGCTAGAAATACCTGCCTTCTCTGCCGGAACCAACACGAACTGAGTCCTCCTGCCTGACCCCCTTGCTCCCGGTATTCTCGCCGCCATCTGAGACTGGGGACGCCGTTTCCGCCTCCTGACGCCCCACGCGTTTGTCCATCCGGGCCGTTTCAAAGCCCCTGCCAGAGCCACGCCAACTGCACCGGTAGATTAGGTGTATTGCACGCTTCAAGATGACCCTGACGACGACTCCGAGGCAGGGTGGCCCCCGTCGCCCTACGCGTTTGTCCACCCGGGCCGCCACGTCAACCGCACCGGTAGTAGATTTATACTGTTTTATGAGTGCGTCGCGAGTGGAACACCTCAGTAATTTTCTTTTCCCTCCTTGTTCACCTAGGGTTTCGTGTATCGCACGCTACAAGACGACCCTGATGACGACTCCGAGGAAGGGATCCTGTTTCCGCACCCGTCGCCCCACACGTTTGTCCGCCCAGGCCGCCATACCAACTGTACAGGTAGTAGGTTTATACTGTTTTATGAGTGCATCGCGAGTGGAACACTCAGTAATTTTCTTTTTCTTTTTTGTTCACCTAGGGTTTCGTGTATCGAACGCTTCAAGACAACCCTGAAGACGACTCCGACCCGTCGCCCCACACGTTTGTCCGCCCAGGCCACGCACCGGTACTGTTTTATGAGTGCACGCTTTTGTCTGCCCAAGACACCACGCCAACCGCACTGGTAGTAGACTTATACTGTTATGAGTGTGTCGCAAGTGGAACACCTCAGTAATTTTCTTTTCACCTAGGGTTTCATTTACCGCACACTTCACGACGACCACGACGACGACTCCGTCTCCCACATGTTTGACCACCTGGGTCGTGTCAAATGCCCAAGAGTATACTGGTGCGCCGCGAGTGGAACACCTCAATAACTTTTTTGTCTTACTGGATTCGAAGATCGAACAGAAGAAATAATTTATTGATAATACAAATTACGCGCCTTTAGGCGCTGCAGAATTGATGTAAAGGATTTGGCATAAAGTCACGTGGATACAATCGAGTTGTAATCCCAACAAAGTCCCCAGGCGCGTCATAAATGGGTGCCAAAAAAAAAAAGGAAATCGCACTAATCGAGCGGGAGTGAGGGGAACGAAACAGAAGGGAAGGAGAAGGGGGCGTCAAAACGAGCAGCAAAACAAACATTGGGTTGGCTGGGTGAAGCATGCGCTTCCCAGGCCCGCCCTCGCCTACTGCGAAGAAGGCCACCTTTAATCGTATCACGCCGAGGGTTGGAGCTACTACTAGAGACTAATGCTATGATGCTGTACTACTGTTCGGCTAGGCTGCCCTGCGGCCCCGAAGTGCGCTAACTAAGTATACTACGGCTGGGGTAAACTGAAACAGGCTAGCTAGGGAGAAGGCGCCAGAGGGGCCCCGGCTGAAACTACGCTACGTGTACTAAAACAGACTGTTTTAGGCTCCTCCCGCCTCAGAGACTTTGCCGCGTTCATAACTCTGACAAATGGCAATAAATAACGACTAAGCACTGAACGGCGATGAACCACTAAGCCCAGAGAGTTGATGAACATGACTAAGCGTAGAACGATGACAACTGCAGAACGATGACAACGGCTAAGCGCAGAACGGCAATGAACGATGTCTAAGCGCAGAATGGCCAAGCCATTTAAGCGATGATGGTGACGGAGGATGGATGATGGACTACTAAGTGCAGAACGATGATGACGATGACAACGGACGATAAACGACGGATGATGGACGATGGATGATGGACGACCAAAGTGCAGAGAGGTAATGAGCGACGACCAAGAGCAGAATTATAATGAACGATGACTAGACCCAGCAGCAATAGGCCCAGAGCAGCGCAGTATGATGACGACTAAGCACAGAAGGGTGGAAAGATGGTGAACGTAAAACGATGACGACGACTAAGCGCAGAGCGATGACGATAGCTAAGAACAGAACACAACTCACCGCCGGTCAGTTCTACCCCACCAAAATCCTGGGCTATGACTCGACGTGCCCTGCACGCGGGCCCTTGTTTTCCGTTCCTGTTTTCGTTACAAAACCCCGTGACACTACGACGAGCCCTACCTGCAGTTCTCGTCATTATAGTACAGTCATGGGGTGATCAACTAGAGGCTCGTGAGGATGCCAGATGGCACTACATTTGTCGGTAGGTACATGATAGAGATTCGAGTCTGTTTAATTGGTGCATGGTAACCTTAGTTTTGTGCACAATTTCGGTCGTCGCCTGGGCAAGCAATCGTTCCTGCTCGCTTCTACCTTCATGTCCTAGCTCGTGCCTCTAAAAGGCCACATGAATATATCTTCATGGTCGGGAAGGGAACCTATGGTGAGGCTCATGCAGAGGAATAGATCGTGCCTCTTGTACTTAATTATCTGTGGTCAGAAGTCTCAACGTGGAGTATCATTCCAAATAGTAAAGATGCATGGAATTATTCCAAAAGTAATTCAGGAGAAGTAAATAAATTTGCTTAGCCAACCCTATGTGAGAAGCACAAGACATGGGGAATAAAATATGAGGAATGATGTTATGTGAAAAACTACGTCAGATTCTGTTGGTAGCCGGTTTTATACCAATATATGCAAGTATGCGCCATGTGCAATACTTCAAGCCCTTCCACACAACCACCCACACCACACCTCCGGGCACAAGAACAGGTCAGGCTGAATCCTCCCGGGAGCATGAATCTGTTTCGGCATATAATACGACGAGCTGTCTCCTCTTTGTTAGCAGCATAACTGACTACTTCAAACCTACATAATCTCAGCCAAAACAATAAATGAAACAAGACAAACGTGCTAGCTTATAACAAAAACTTGCATATTACAGTTATCAGAAAAACCGTTAATGCCAAGATCAACCGGGCCCTCCATGCCCTTTATCGCACAGCACGGTCCTTCAACCGAAACTTAGATTGCGGATATAACGACACAGCAGGATACACCTTGTCTGGGAGGTCCGTCCAGGCTGTACCGTAATTGTGTCCGTTGATTGAGATTTCACAGGTGTGATCGTCGCGGTTGAGATGTAAGGTCACGACATCACCAACGCGAATATGTGTGCCATAGTCGTGGTTAATTGATGACTGTGGTACCCTAGTGTAGTGTATTTCGTCGTTAGACAGGAACACCCACGCAGCTGCCGAGGACCACATGTTGCAACGTTTGTAATCGTTGAATATCTCTGGTACTAATCCAAACTGGACTATTTTGTGATCCGTATCCCACGCTCCAATAGACTCAACGACAATGTCCCATTCGCATGGGCTATCTTGTCCCATTGTTTCTGGGCAGAAAATCCGTACCGTCCGTCCCGGATTTGAAGATGGATCAGCAAGAAAATCCACAACCTTGCCATTTTCTGACACGGCAACACCTGCAGCAATCTCCGATTGATCCCACTGTATTCCTCGATATAGGGACTGGTGTTCCAAAGAGCACTTGGTGTTTATGAATGCGTGATAGCAAATTGCCATAATGTAAGGTGGATATACCTCCTCCAATACGTCGATCGCCTTTATGAACCTCATCAAACGATGCGGGCATATCAAGTTCAGATCCAGGTGCTTTATCATTCCAAGCATTGCCGCACGCGCCGCCTTGTCTTCCAGCTGAATCTTGCTCTCGCACCCGGCGGTCATATCAGCTATATCGCGTAAGACATCAAACCGCTCGCCGATGGGCGGGGAATCAATGGCACGTGCCCAGGCCCAGTCGACAATACACATCAGCAGGTCGTGCTCGGGCGTGACGAACTTGGCCGGATCTATTTTCGTGAGTAGCAGTTCGAGGGCCTCCTCGGAGAGGTCGGTCAGCTGGCCGACGTCGACGTGAGTGTGGAATGGTTTGAGGAGCGCGAGGTAGAGATCCATGCTGGTATTGTTCCTGGGGATGGTGACGATGGTGGCATTAAGTAGTGAGGCGGCGACGCCAATGTCGGCGATGTTCTGCATGCGTTCCAGCACCATTGTCACGAGCTTAGAGAGGAGAAGAAAACTCGCTGCACAATAGATGTCAACCAAAATCGAGGGGCTGATGGTGTCGGGGATGGACTCGCTGTAGATGAAGCTAAGTACGATATCCAGCACGGCGGAATTAATGTCGTGAAGGACGACACGATTGGAGAAGCTTTCCTGCATGTTGCCATACAGCATTGCTTTGAAGAAAGCACACCTTTTGAGGGCGTACAGAAGGTCAAACGGGATCGCAGAGTGACATTAGCATCAGTGCTATAGATTTAGATATATTATGAAGCTTAAAAAAAAAGCGAACGCACCTTGAAGCCAAAATGGCTCGGCAAGCACCAATCTCAACACCGTCAGTGCAGACGATGGTCACGTCGTGGTAAATTGGGTCGGCTTTGATGGAGGCAATGTCGTCCTTCAGGCTAAAACCGCTGTTGAATTGGTCAACCATTCTTGGATATGCTGGAGAGATGCCCACACGTAATGTCATTTACCCACAAGTCACAATTTTAGGAGTTTCTGTTTCTCCTTCCCAAAAAAGGCTACATTTAATCATTATTCTGCATCATGTCGGTTTACAGTACTGCGGCCTATCATCATTTTATGGTCCATCGTCAATCGTCACTTACCACTCATTGACTGTTTACTATTATTATACGTCGTTTCGTGATCTGTCATCGTTCTATGGTCCCTCGTCATTCTGCGGTCCATCATCATACTGAGGTTGTCGTTATGCGGTCCTTTGTACAACGGCCATCATTCTGCGGACTGCAACCCGTTATCGTTCCGCTCTGAAGTTAACCATCTCTCTGCATTTAATTATCATTCTGTATTGTTCTGCGGTCCATTGCACTAATATTTGGGAGCAATGCAACATATTGTGAAGTTCTTCTCACTTCAATTAATAAATAATTCACAATGAACATTGGGTGACATTGATTTGGTATCTGTTTTTATCTGGGACATCTCAGATTGCTTCGACAACTGTGAATAAACCCAAACACTAGCGAAATGGCCATTTTTATTTTATTTTATTTTATTTTTTTGTGATGGAGCCAGTGAAGCAAGCCAAGGAGCAGGAGAAAAGTCTCTCTATTTTGATAGTAAAACGATTAGAGCCCTCTCTCCAGCTCTAACAACCGCAACAGTCGCCGTGCCCGACCCGCAAGATGTAATGACATCATGGCCATACATCGCGCATGCTATCCGCAAAGTACAGCGGCATCGCTTCGAACCCCGAGATCAGGAGCATGGCCTCCTTGACTTGCATACCTGTGGGGCTGCCGGACCGTCCACACTTCCTTTGCCCACCCACAAAACTTTTTCGCAAACTAGTGAAGAGGTGAGCGCGACCTTGCGACCTTGACCGGTTGGTTGGTTCGAGCGAAAAGAGTCCTTCGGTGGTTATCGAAATCCTTCTTTGCCAGATTTGACTTGCGTGCGACCACGGCCATGGTGTTTTTTTTAAATGACCGATTCACAATTGCTTCTTCTTTTGCTAACCTGCGCGGTGTGCCGATATCGTTTGCTGGAAGAAATATTTGATCAATCCCTTAGATATTGTGCGCAGATTTTCGCATTTTCTCAGGACAACAATATCTTAACCGATGCTATTGTTGAAATAAATCTACAACTGAATACTATAATGAACCCTTTGAGAATAAAAGGTTGAACACTTCGCTGAAGCGCGAAATATAGAGTGTTGATCTGCACCCACACTACCGCCACCGCTGCCGTTGTCCTACTGTTAGACCAACGGAACCGCCAGGAGAACGACGAGACAGAACGACACCGGCCAAAGGGGCCACCAGCGGGACGACGAGACAGGACGACACCGGCCAAAGGGAACCACTAGCGGAACGACGAGGCAGAACGACACCGGCCAAAGGGAACCACCAAACGACGGGACAGGACGACACCGGCCAAAGGGACCGCCAGGGGGAACGACGAGGAAGGACGATCTGGCCAAAGGAACCACCAGGGGGACGATAAAGCAGGACGACTGACTAATGGAACCATTTAGGGGGGACGACGAAGTAGGACAACACCGACCAAAGGGATCACCTTGGTAGAACGATGAAGCATGACGACAATGACCAAATGGATCACCGACGGGATAGGACTAGCTGGTAAAACGATATGAGCAGAATAATAGGGGTGTATGATTAAACCCGGAGGCGTGAGATCCTCGAGAAGCCATCGGGTGACCTCGCCTTGTCTAGCCCCTTCGTCGGGTCACCGTAGGACAATTTACTTGGTATCGAGGGATGTTCGTGTCTTGTGCGGAAATGAAAAAAAACGTGAGGATTCTGACGGCGAACCCTCTTAAAGAAGGCATCGGAAATTTGGGCGCCAACCTTCTAGAAGGTGTGCAATAGGCACCTACGATTCCGACCCTCGGACGAAAGCATTGGCACTGGGGATGGCAAAGCACTCGGCCCAGATAATTAAGGTATATACGTTGACCAACTTGGGTCTACCAGTGCAGAAGTCCAGGTGTACAAATAAAAGGGGGCCTACACGCGCGCGATCTTCGTGGCGCACACTAAGAATGATTACTACTGAAGAATAGCCAATGGGAGGGGCTGCAGCGGAACGTTTTCTGGATGGTTATTCCCATAATAAAGAGGTGTGCAGGGCGGTCCCTAGAGGGGCGCAGCGGAGGAAGGACGTGCACTGTGCCATTTGCGAATAGGCGAAGAAGGGGTTTCCCTAGGCCAGTGGAAATATTTTTAACTCGTTGATGCCATCGCGGTTAAGTCTACTCAATAGGATTTATTTCGCCTTTGAGATAGAGAAAATCACCTTGTGAGCTATTGGGAAAAAGAAAACATATCCGAAATTTGTATGTGCCAGTTGCGATAGATTTTTAGGGAGAAAGGTAAAGCAATAGAAGAGGAATTACTACAAGAAAAAAAAAGAAAAAAATCCACAAATCAACACACATACTGATCGATTAGTATTAAAGGATTACTGAGAGAGGGTTCTAGCTAAATTGACTGCGAGGATTCGGAAAGTGTTCCCCGAAGCCGTGGCGGCGCTTGCATTATCTCCGAAAGACGTACCCGGAGGGGTGGCAATTGCCACACTCAAAGCACTCCACGGCGGTGACGGACACTAATTCGTTGCAGTAGATACAGTTCGAGGCTTTTTGCAACTCGCCGGCATAGGTTGGGCAAACGTCGTGAATGCAATGCCAACACTGCACGCTGTTGCAGTCTATGGCCATCTTGCACCACGGACACGGCACAAGGTTAGGGTTAGACCCGTTTGGACCCTCACCGGAGTAAGGGACCCAGAGGTTGGAATGATATGTCTCGTTGGAGTGTATCATCTCGTTGTACGTGTAAGGGCCGGGGCCAGAGCCAGAGCAGGAGAGAGAGGACATGGGCCTAAGGATGGACGAGATAGGTCTGGAGCCGGAAATTTTGGAGCTGGAACTGCTCGGAGAGTTGTGCCTAGAGCGGCCTGAAGAATTTGGTCTCAGGCTGGGGGTAGAATCGGGTTTTGAGCTGGCAGTAGAATTGAGGCTCGGGTTCAAAAATTCGGGCCCGGAGACCGAAGAGTTTTGTCTGGAAAAGCGGAACCTGGAGCCCATCGAATTGGAGCCCCTGGAGTCGTGAGTAGAGTACGAAGATGCGGAAGAGGGCGAGGAAAAGTAGTTGAACCAGCGAGGTGAGTTGAACCTGTTCATGATGCACAGGAGGATGATTGGCTGTTGGTGGATTTTTTTCTGGTTCACTGAGAGAAGAGCGGGGCCTGAAGTCAAGGTTATCGAGTTTGAACTTTTATACGCCCCAGGGTTTGGAAAATGTTGATCGGATACTTTTGACAAGACCCTTTTGATGCTCTCGAAGCCAATAAGGCTTGCATATCGCCCAATCTACATAACACCATTGTCCTGTGCCTTGAATATTTAAATATAGCAACAAACCTACAGTTGATACACTAAACCCTCCGAAGCCTTATCATGGTGCTAGTGGCTTAGTTGCTAGGTCCTGAAGAAAAAGGGGTATGCTTTCGCGAGCGGTGAGATTCCGATCTTGTGATCACCGAAGGCTTAAATATAAGAGGTGTATCGCCTCCGCACATGATAGGAATCTCGGGGTCTCGTATACAAACCCCTGCGTATGGTACTCCGGTATTGCGGCCTGCAGATATAACCTGATCTATCGAACGACATGGAGCAGTGACATGCAAAAAATACAAAGTTTACGACAGCATAAGCTTAGGTTCTTGGATCTTTGCAACAATGAGATATATGTAACTCCAATCAATTGGATAGACATGTACTAACCATTTACTAAGATCCTTAAGGAGAAAGTAAAACCTGTGAATTTATCAATTGTGAATAAAACATACATCAGCAATCGAAGCTTTCATTTATACGTTGTTTTGTAGCTATATTTTATCAAAAGAATGGCGCTCTACCAAAAGCATGGTGGCAGTACTTCTAAAACTCCTAAAGCCGTCGCTTTATGTACACGAGTTTCTGAAACTTATGGTTTGCATTGTTCATTTGACTGAAAAGGAGAGATTCGCGCCACTGGATCAAACATGACAATGTTGAGATATTCTATATATTTTCTACAACTCTTAGACACGTGACCCTTCTACGTCACGGCACAATCCTCTATGGCACAATCCTCTACGGCACAATCCTCTACGTCGTCAATCATAGCGCATAAAAACGCGTAACTTGCATTATCAATAAAGTGCCGCTCTTTACATCCCGCGATATCCCAACAGATAATTCCTAATAAATTGTATTGTTCGATCTCCTCAATTTGAAGGTAAAACTGGATATATTTCTGGTGCTGTGATATGCTGTTCACGAATCTCCTGGGCAACAGGGAATGGGCAAGAAAGCATCATGTACGCCCATTTCGCGTTGAGCGATTTATTACATTCCTAAATCAAAACGGGGTTACTTTTACTTCCAAAAGGAAGTAGAACAAATGGATAAAAAACATTGATTGGAATCTCAAAAGCTTTGCATCTTGACTGCCGCAGCAATGCAGGAGACCACTGCGGCCAGAATACCGTTAACAAAGGAGTCAAGGGACCTCACCACAATCTGAGTCCCCCACTTCTGCGCAATTTGATCGAACTCTCGGATCATCCTGTCCGTCCCACCTGTCAATCTCACAAAGCTGTACGCTATTTCATCGTCCCAGATTTCATGCAGCAGATCCTCGGGCCTCCTGCAGTCTGGATCTCCATATGGGTATGGGTCGGCTTCGTAGAGTCCCTCATGGAATCTGATCCCGTGACAGGGAGCGTTTGCTACGTGGACCAAGATACGTGTCCCTGCTTGCCAGTCCAGCTTTAGGACGGCGTCGAGCCCCGAGAAGATGTCCTTTGGAAGGTAGTCGCCGCCGCCGCCATAAGCGTGGACATAATGCAAGAACCTTTTGAAATCCGAGGATTCGGAGACGAAATCGCCGACGATGAGCTTATGCATGTCGGTCGTGCCGCGGTAGCCGACGAACGCGGTACGGAAGGGCACCCCGGGGTAGTACGCGTGGATGGCGGTGAAAATATCATCGACGGAGGATTTAAAAGCTTTCAGAATATCTTTCATCCCGTCACTGGTTTCTACAAGGAAAGTGATATCGAGCGAACGGCTGGATTTTCGGGGAATGCTGGGGAAGGCTCTAAGGGAATCGAAGGCGGTTCTTCCGATGGTTGGAAATTCTTGGTCCCTCGTGTTTGGACGCATGGGATTGAAGCGTTCAGACTCCGGTATTCTGGCAAGCAAACTGGGGCGAGTGATGATATTAAGCACAGGAAGTGCGACCGGTGAACGTCGAGATTCTTGTGGATCCAGGGAGGAAGGGCAAGTATCGGAACCATTGGCAAGAATGAAGGCAAGGCTATCAACAATTCCTGAGGTGGGATCATCCGCCGGGGGGACGAAGGGGGGAAAGAGGATATGCATTCCGTAGTGTGGTGATGGAGACGTTGGTGAATATGTTTATTACGGAGAGTGCTAGGCGGGTTTGGACCGCTTGGAGTTTGCAAATCCGAATTGGTTCATGAAGGAAGTGGAGCCATTCCTCTAACATTTAAATGGATTTCAAAGTGGTTATTGGGTCGGGAGAAGGTACGTGCCTACATGCATTTGAAATGCTAGTTTTTAGACGTACATGACCTCCTCGAAAACATTGCATCTCTTCAATGGTACTCCGTGCCGAAGGGGCAAATCCACATCTAAAATTTAAACGTTGCATATTCACATGTTAATGGCAATAAATAAATAAAATTAAATAAGAATGTGGTGTGGTATAAAGTATGAAATTACAAGCGTAGGTGGGAGCCTAGAGAGATTCGCCAACCATGTTTCACCATATAAAGTTTGAAACCTTTATTACAGCAAGAACAAGGGCAGCATATGTTACAAGACAAAGAACGTGCGACTACTTACGCTGATTCCATGCATGCAGATCATGCTTTACCCTGAAATGCCATGCAACTGTGTTTTCCGACCGGTATTTCTCCCCGTAACACATGTTTTCACGAACATGCCTTGAGCGGAGCGTTATTTATACGGAAAAAGAGCACACACAAACACATATGTATTGCGAAAATTGAAATTTGCATGTATGCATCTTGACAATATTATTATCAATGAATTTACCCAACTCAGGTCGCTGGAGAATTTAATAATGGCACTTGTATCCCGGTGATGTATTCCCATTTGATTGGCACGCCATCACAACGCCATAGCTCCAAGAAAATTTGCGGGGGGGCCGTAAGCTAGATTCCAAATGACAGGATAGAAATAGCTTTAAAGTAAAAATAAAAAAATAAAATCGGCCATCTGGCACGCGATCAGGTTTGAACCTGTTGCATAGGAAAGGAAAAAGAAGCCTAGTGTTGATGCATCATTTGCGCCAACAATATACAAAGGGTGCAGCGATGTACAAATAGCAGGAACTTTACGGCTGGCGTTCAACCTTCGAAAGCCGCGGTAGCACAGGGGGGAACTGCAACGAAAGTATCCCGTGCGGCAGCGTAGATGTCCGCGCAACTCTTCTATTTGCCCCGGCTCTCAATTATCCTGTTTGCAGGAAGCGAATGCATACACGAGTTGTATTACCATTAAGCAAGTATTAATTTTTTTTTAAAAAATAATAATAATAATAAAT
>RQIL01020220.1:0-10098 GCA_003951145.1 Jimgerdemannia lactiflua | reverse complement strand
TTTTTTTTTATGTTTTTGGTTTATTTGAAATTTTAACCAGCATACATAAGGAAGTAACAGAAGTCCACAGTATATACTAGACATTTCCCCTCCCAACCCTAAAGCCCATCTCAATACTCCCCAAGACTATAAGTACATAGTCTATTTATACAGAATTTACCCTATTCCTTCCACTATTGTAGCATCAGGAACTTCTACACTAGTCCACCCTACTATGGTTACCCTCCCCTTTACTACTTGAAGACCTCCCCCACCAATCCTCCAGGCTGCCTCAAACTCAGGCACCTGATGACTCCAATTAGCCCGACACCACTTGATTTGGATGGCCTCTTCTAGGAGTCTCTGGAACTCTTGACGGAGTGCTGAGACCCACACTACCCTTTCTTCAAAGATCCATTGCCAGTGCGCCACCCAAATGGTCCAAAGGCCAATGCTGTGGACAGTCCACACCATTTCAGCCACCTGTGGGACATCTGTGCTCCAGGGGCACAGGATATTAATTGCAGAGTAGGGGGATAGCATTCCAGGGATGCCCTGGTACAGCCGGGCATTGATGTCCTTCCACAAGTCAGCTGCAAGCTGATACTCTATAAACATATGTTGAACTGTATGTTGTGTTTGTCCAACTCTTCTTTCAATGTAATGGGGGCATTCCAGCGAACTCTCTGGGTGCATGTGGGCCACCTATACTCCTGTCATGACATTGCACCTCAGGATTCGCCACCATAGGATCCAGTGCTTTGGCTGCAGGGTCTTGCGGAACTGAGCCAGGGCTGGCCATACATTGTCAGCTTTCTGATTCCAGCCAGGGACCAGCTCTGCCCATTTCAGTGGTACATTATGTTCGACTTGTCTCTTCTGTAGGCATCTTCTACCCTCCCCAATTGTATATTTATTGACAGGCTCTCCAGCATACTTAGCACCTTGAAAAGAGTCTGGGGTGATCAGTGGGTCCGCCTCTGCATCTAGTTGGCATCTCATTAATCCCCAGCTCTCTGCAATGTCCCACCATAGTTCTTTATAATGGATAAGGCTTAGAGGTATATCTCCTAGGAAGAAGTCCAGTCCATGGGATCCTATTGGCATATATCGCTGTCACCAGTTCTCCATAGCCAAACCCTTCCATATAGTTTCTTCGCTTCTAGTCACAGCATGGATCCACTATATCTTTGTTGCCCTTATCTGTAGTGCTGGGTCTAGCAGTCCTAGCCCACCCTCTATCACTGGGAGACACAGTACATCCCACTTGATTTGAGGCCTCCTCTCTTGCCATAGGAATGTGGAGACTATTTTCCGGAGATTCTTGAAGAAGTCTTGAGAGAAGAAGATGTGGTATCCCATATACCACAACTTGCTAAGCAGCCTTGAGTTTACTACTAGCACTCTACCTGCCAGAGAGAGGTGCCACTGCCGCCAGCTCCTTATAGTTTGCCGTAGGGTCTCCAAGGTATCATTGTAGAATGAGGCAGGAAAGGGTAGAGCCCTGGCATGGAAGGTGATGCCCAGGTGCTTGAATGTTCCATCTGCATCAATGGTCTTGCCTATGCCATGTATCTCTTCTTCAGTTGTGCTCCCCAGCCATAGTGTTTCACTCTTGCCATAGTTCAGCTTCACATTACATGCTCTTTCATGCAGCCCCAGCACCTCTACAAGCTTCTCCTCATCATCCTGATCTTATACACCAACTACCACATCATCTGCAAATGCACTCAGCTTAAATGAAGAGGGAGGGATCCCTAGTCCAGATACTCTCTGTCGGATACAGCACAGTACTGGTTCAAGTGCTATATCATCCAGAATGGGTAACATAGGATTGCCCTGAGGGAGGCCTTGCTGGATAGGAAATTCCTTGCTAATAAAACCATTCACCACGATTGAGGCAGATAGGTGCTCCAGTGTTGCCTTGATAGCTCTACAGGCATCCACCTGGAAACCAAACTGTGATAATGTTGCCATCAGATACTCCCAGTTCACCTTGTCATAAGCCTTCTCTTGATCTAAGAAGATGAGGGCACCCTTTCCCCCAACCCTCCAGTAATGATCAAGGATCTATGTGATCATCATAGTGTTCTGCTGGATGAGTCTCCCTTTGATAAACCCAGTCTGGCTAGCATGAATAATACTGGCTGCTGCTCCCTGCACTCTGCCAGATAGTATCCTTGTGAGAATCTTGCAGTCACAGTTAATAAGTGAAATTAGCCGCCAGTTCTGAAGGTCCTCCTCTCTTCTCTTATTTTTATAAATCAGAGAGATGTGGGCTATGCGTGATGATGCTGATAGCAACTCTTCACCCCGGATGGTAAGGGTAAGCAGTCTGGCCAGCATAGGGGCAATTATCATGGCAAATGTCTTATAGAATTCCCAGGGTAATCCATCACCTCAAGGTGCACTGTGCACCTTGCCCTTACTGATTGTCTCCAGGACCTCCTCCTTTGTTATCAGCCAGCTCACTTGGGCTTGTATCTCTGGGTCTACCCTTGCCTCTACTCCTGCCATTAGGGTCTCAGCTGCCTCTGCCTCCATCTCCCCAGCATTGTACAGTTGTGAGTAGAATTATCTAGCTCTTGCCACTATAGGCATATCCTCTGTAGCAATTGTCTCCCCATCCTCTAGCAGCACCCCTGTCATACTTTTGCAGGCCCTCTTAGCACTAATGAGCCTCGCAAAGTATTGGGTAGATCTCTCTCCCTCCTCCACCCACCTGACATGAGCCCGGATTCGGAGCCCCTCTATATACTCATCTTCCTGTACACGGATTTCATCAACCAGTAGCTGCCTTTCTTCCATGTCGCCCTCTCTGACATCTCTCTCCTTGGCAATTCTGGCTGACATTTCCTGGAGTCGGCGCTCCAGACATCGAAAGTGCCTCCTCTGTGATCGCTGTATATGTTCTCCTTCTTCCACAAAGAAGGCCTGTGCCCAGGACTTGAATTGTCGCCACTCCTCCATTGGTCCCTCCCACTTCCCCGAGTGGGCTTCCCATTGTTCACCAAATCTCTGAACTGTGATCTCTCTCTTTAGTAATGCTGTATTGAGCCTCCAGTACCCATTCCCTGCCTCTATGTTTTGGGGTTGCCAGATACACCCTTGAATTCCTTCATGGTCAGAGTAGGGACAGTGGAGGGTAGTATAGTCAGGCATAAGGTCAATCCACTCCTCACTGGCATATACCTGGTCAATACAGGATCCCACCATTCCTCTATTAGTAATGGTCTACTTGGTCATCAGATCTGGTCCCTCCAGTGCATGTCTGTGATGTATATCAGCTAAGCCTCTGTCATACATTATTGTCTGCCATTTGTGCCACTGCCCTGAGGGGGTCCATTTCCTCTGGGGTCACCAGTCATGCTCACCACTACCTACCATATTAATATCACCTGCCAATATTCCAATATTCTCTGGTAGATCTACCTCTAGCATCTCTAGGAAAGCTGTTCTCTCCTCCCATTTTGCTGGAATATATACTGAGATACCAACACACTGAAAAGTCTCACCTTTAGTAATTAATCTACTGCACACACGAGAATTGTCTATATCTGTGTCCTCCTCTATATTAATATCTGCTGAGCCCCCCAAAATTGCTGTATGTCTCCTCCAAATTCCCAGCAGTCCACATTGGTCCTGCCAGGCCTCTTTGTTGTCATCATTTATCCATGTATCCTGAAGAAAGATAATGTTCAAGTGCTGGTTCTTGATCTATTTGAAGATTTTCTGCCATTTGTTGCTATTCCCTAGGCCATTAACATTTAAAGAAATATAATGTAGTTGTTCTTTCATTAAGGGGGGAAATTTAAAGTAATGTTGAAGGCACCATTTCTTCTACTGCCTGCTGAGATGCTAGGGCGCCCTGGGCACATGCCTCCTGCCATGCAGCTAGGCCCCTCTCAGATTGAAGGAACTCTCTGGCCAGTTGTCGGTAGTGGTCAGTCATTTGTGCCTTTGCCACTGAGAGCCCAGGCCCCACTTGTATCAGATATTCAGCCCCCAGAATCCTGCCCAGTTCAACTGCTGCCCAGGTGGGCATCAATACTGCTTCCCAAACAGCTTGGGAGTCAGCATCTCCAATGGCATGCTGCACTATCTCCTCAAAGATATCCATGTAGTGTTGCTCCCTTCTATTCACCTCCATCCTTGTTACTGGCCTTGCATCTGTCATAGAGATATCCACCTCCTTCTTGCTGTCTGAGTCCCTATCTGAGTCTCTATCTGAGTCTCTATTCAGCAGCCTCATCAGGTCCACAGATTCTTAAGAAGCAGTTTCCAGGTCCTCCTCCCCATGTCGTGCCCCACTCTCCTCTACCAATACAACCTTGTCCACCTCACTCAGCAACTCAGTATGAATGTGCCCCCTTGGCACCTGTCTGGAAGCATGCTGTGAGGCCTCAACTCCTTCCTCCCTGGCCTTCCTCCTTTTCTTCTCACTCCTTTCTATCTCCATACATTCCCTGTCATTGATATGGTCCTGTTGGCACTCTTTCTCCTCCTGATGGGCATTGTCCAGGGCTTGCTGGATCTGTTGTCCCCTTGGTCTTCGCAGCAGTCACTGGGATTCCTCATCCTCCTCCTTACTGTTGTCATTCATTCTTTGGGTCTTATAGGCTTCCCACGCCTCCAGGTGCTTCTTGACGGCGCTGAGGCCCCAGACAGGGTCCTCCCAGGGCTCTTTGGGGCCCGAGGCCTGAAAGTTCAGGCTCGCTAGAGCCTTCTTCTTTCCTCCCACACCTTTCCAGTTTACTGCACAGGTCACTCCCCTCAGTACAATGCTCTTGGGTAGCTTAGGGGCACTGTCTACTCCCAGGATGCCATCGTGGACCTTGATCATCGCCTCACAGCCGTCTGCTCGGAGCTTGGTGCCTCCCCACCTTGCAAAGTCAATCTGTAGTACTGTTCCTACTGTCTTCAGGGCTTCACGGATGTCTGTTTTGGTAGCCTCCCCCTCATAGATAGGTAAGTCTCTGATGGTAATAGGGACAATAGAGTCATCTCTTCCAAAGCACTGCACCAGAGAAAGCTTCATCCCTGCGTGCATGAGCCCCTTGTCAATGGTAGCAGTTGCAGCTGTGTCGGTTATAAATGCCACTTCCATCACCAAGTTGCTGGCCATGAAGTTGATAGCTTCAGCCTCAGGGAGCTGAGTAGACACCAGTCCTATGGCGTCGCTCACTGTAAGGTGCAGTCCTTTGATGGAGACTGTGAAGGCATTGGCTGATCCAGATTTGTAAAAGTAGGGGCGAACTAGGTAATGTGCTGGTTTAAAGGAGGGCTCAGGAGCCAAACTTTCTTCTTTAGTTTCTGGTGCTGTCTTCTCCTTTGCTGCCCCACTGGCTGGCCCTGTTACTGTGGGTTTGCTGGATTGTCCCCCTGTGATCTGGGCATAGGATAGCTGGTGAGATTTGCCTGGGACAAGCTGCCAGTGGTTGGATCCCTGCTTGGCAGTTGGCTTGGTGGTGGCTTTCCCTTTGGGGTGCAGATTGAACTTTGGTTGGGGCTCCTCCTCCCACACTTCAAAGGTACCATCATCCCAGTGCTCTTGTGTAGTCTTGGTCCCTTGAGCCCTAGCAGGCCCTGGCTGGCCACTGTTGCTGTTGGTTGCCATGAAAATTGCACTGTCTGAGTGTTGTTGTTTTTGCCGAAATTTTTGAAGTATCGATAACTTCGCGGATACTGGATGCCCTGAGGGCTGGTTAGTGTCAAAAGACTCTTCTACTTGTAGTAACACTGTCTGTGTCTATGGCCTGAGGGGGCAGTGTACTGGCAGTGTGTAGTTCTCTTCGGAAGTTTGAAAGTTTTGATGCTTCGTGGCTTAGCTGCTTGCCCCGAAATTGGTCTAGGTAAAAGAGTCCTGTGCTTCGCCCTGGGGAAGGCCTTGCTGGATAGGAAATTCCTCACTAATAAAACCATTCACCATGACTGAGGCAGATAGGTGCTCCAGTATTGCCTTAATGGCTCTACAGGCATCCTCCTGGAAACCAAACTGTGATAGTGTTGCCATCAGATACTCCCAGTTCACCTTGTCATAAGCCTTCTCTTGATCTAAGAAGATAAGGGCACCCTTTCCCCCGACCCTCTGGTAATGATCAAGGATCTGTGTGATCATCTTGTGTTCTGCTGGATGAGTCTCCCTTTGATAAACCCAGTCTAGCTAGCATGGATAATACTGGCTGCTGCTCCCTGCACTCTGCCAGACAATATCCTTGTGAGAATCTTGCGATCACAGTTAAGAAGTGAAATTGGCTGCCAGTTCCAAAGGTCCTCCTCTCTTCCCTTGTTTTTATAAATCAGAGAAATGTGGGCTATGCGTGATGATGCTGGTAGCAACTCTTCACTCTGGATGGTGAGGGTAAGCAGTCTGGCCAGCATAGGGGCAATTATCTTTGCAAATGTCTTGTAGAACTTCCAGGGTAATCCATTGCCTCCAGGTGCACTGTGCACCTTGCCCTTACTGATTGTCTCCAGGACCTCCTTCTCTGTTATCACCCAACTCACTTGGGCTTGTATCTCTGGGTCTACTCTTGCCTCTACTCCTGCCATTAGGGTCTCAGCAGCCTCTGCCTCCATCTCCCCAGCACTGTATAGTTGTGAGTAGAATTGCCTAGCTCTTGCCACCATAGCTGTAGCCTCTGTAGCAATTGTCTCCCCATCCTCTAGCAGCACCCCTGTCATACTTTTGTGGGCCCTCTTAGCACTAATGAGCCTTGCAAAGTATTGGGTAGATCTCTCCTTCCTCCACCCATCTGACATGAGCCCGGATTCGGAGGCCCTCTATATACTCATCTTCCTGTATACGGATTTCTTCCACTAGGAGCTGCCTTTCTTCCATATCACCCTCTCTTACATCTCCCTCTCTGGCAATTCTGGCTGATATTTCCTGGAGTTGGCGCTCCAGACATCAAAAGTGCCTCCTCTGAGATCGCCGCACGTATTTTCCTTCTTCCACAAAGAAGGCCTGTGCCCAAGACTTGAATTGTCGCCACTCCTCCATTGGTCCCTCCCTCTTCCCTGGGTGGGTGTCCCATTGTTCACCAAATCTCCGGACTGTGGTCTCTCTCTTTAGTAAAGCTGTATTGAGTCTCTAGTATCCATTCTCTGCCTCTATGTTTTGGGATTGCCAGATATACCTTTGGATTCCTTCATGGTCAGAGTAGGGACAGTAGAGGGTAGTATGGTCAGGCATAAGGTCAATCCACTCCTCACTGGCGTATACCTGGTCAATATGGGATCCCACTATTCCTCTACTAATAATGGTCCACTTGGTCATCAGGTCTGGTCCCTCTGGTGCATGTCTCCAGTGTACATTGGCCAAGCCCCTGTCATACATTATTGTCTGCCATTTGTGCCACTGCCCTGAGGGGGTCCATTCCCTCTGGGGTCACCAGTCATGCTCACCACTACCCACCATATTAATATTGCCCACCAATATTCCAATATTTGCTGGTAGGTCTACCTCTTAGCATCTCTAGGAAAGCTGTTCTCTCCTCCCATTTTGCTGGAATATACACTGAGGTACTAATGCACTGAAAAGACTCACCTTTGGTAATTAATCCACTGCATATACAAGAATTGTCTATATCTGTGTCCTCCTCTATACTGATATCTGCTGAGACTCCCAAGATAGCTATATGTCTCCTCCAAATTCCTGGCAGTCCTCATTGGTCCTGCCAGTCCCCTTTGTCATCCTCACTCATCCATGTGTCCTGAAGAAAGATAATGTCCAAGTGCTGGTTTTTGATCCATTTGAAGATTTTCTGCCATTTGTCATTATTCCCTAGGCCATTAATATTTAAGGACATATAATGTAATTATTCTTTCATTAAGGGGGAGAATTTAAAGTAGTGTCAAAGGTACCATTTCTTCTACTGCCTGCTGAGATGCTAGGGTGCCCTGGGCACATGCCTCCTGCCATGCAGCTAGGCCCCTCTCAGATTGAAGGAACTTCTTGACCAGTTGTTGGTAGTGGTCAGTCATCTGTGCCTTTGCCACTGGGAGCCCAGGTCCCACTTGTATCAGGTATTCAGCTCCCAGAATCCTGCCCAGTTTCACTGCTGCCCAGGTGGGCATCAACACTGCTTCCCAAACAGCTTGAGAGTCAGCGTCTCCAATGGCATGCTGCACTATCTCCTCAAAGATATCCATATAATGTTGCTCCCTCCTATTCACCTCCATTTTTATTACTGGCTTTGTATCTGTCATGGAGATATCCACCTCCTCCTCACTGTCTGAGTTCCTATCTGAGTCTCTATCTGAGTCTCTATTCAGCAGCCTCATCAGGTCCACAGATTCTTGAGAAGCAGTTTCCAGGTCCTCCTCCCTGTGTCATGTCCCATTCTCCTCCACCAATACAACCTTGTCCACCTCACTCGGCAACTCAGTATGAATGTGCCCCCTTGGTGCCTGTCTAGGAGCATGCTGTGAGGCCTCTACTCCTTCCTCCCTGGCCTCCCTCCTTTCCTTCTCACTTCTTTCTATTTCCATACTATCTCTGCTATTGATATGGTCCTGTTGGTACTCTTCCTCCTCCCGATGGGCATTGTCCAGGGCTTGCTGGATCTGTTGTCCCCTTGGTTTTCGCAGTAATTGCTGGGATTCCTCATCCTCCTCCTTACTGTTGTCATTCATTCTCTGAGTCTTATAGGCTTCCCATGCCTCTAGGCGCTTCTTGACAGCTCTGGGGCCCCAGACAGGGTCCTCCCAGGGCTCTTTGGGGTCTGGGGCCTGAGAGTTCAGGCTCACTGGGGCCTTCTCCTTTCCTCCCACACCCTTCTAGTTTACTGCACAGGTCACTCCCCTCAGTACAATGCTCTCGGGTAGCTTAGGGGCACTGTCTACTCCCAGTATGCCATCATGGATCTTGATCATCACCTTACAGCTGTCTGCTCGGAGCTTGGTGCCTCCCCACCTTACAAAGTCGATCTGTAGTACTGTTCCTTCTGTCTTCAGGGCTTCACAGACATCTGTCTTGGTGGTCTCTCCCTCATAGATAGGTAAGTCTCTGATGGTAATAGGGACAATGAAGTCATCTCTTCCAAAGCACTGCACCAGAGGAAGCTTCACCCCTGCATGTGTGAGCCCCCTTATCAATGGCGGCAGTTGCAGCTGTGTTGGTTACAAATGCTACTTCCATTACCAAGTTGCTGGCTACAAAGTTGACTGCTTCAGCCTCGGGGAGCTGAGTAGACACCAGTCCTATGGCATCACTCACCATAAGGTGCAGTCCTTTGATAGAGACTGTGAAGGCATTGGTTGATCCAGATTTGTGGAAGTAGGGGTAGACTAGATACTGTGCTGGTTTGAAGGAGGGCTCAGGAGCCAAACTTCCTTCTTTAGTTTCTGGTACCATCTTCTCCTTTGCTGCCCCACTGACTGACCCTGCTACTGTGGATTTACTGGATTGTCCCCCTGCGATCTGGGCATAGGATAGCTGGTGAGACTTGCCTGGGACAAGCTGCCAGTGGTTGGATCCCTGCTTGACAGTTGGCTTGGCGGTGGCTTTTCCTTTGGGGTGCAGGTTGAACTTTGGTTGGGGCTCCTCCTCCCACACTTCAAAGGTACCATCATCTCAGTGCTCTTGTGTAGTCTTGGTCCCTTGGGCCCTAACAGGCCCTGGCTGGCCACTGTTGCTGTTGGTTGCCATGAAAATCACGCTGTCTGAGTGTTGTTGTTTTTGTTGAAATTTTTGAAGTGTTGATAACTTCGCGGATACTGGACACCCGGAGGGCTGGTTGGTGTCAAAAGACTCTTCTACTTGTAGTGACGCTGTCTGTGCCTATGGCCCCAGGGGGCAGTGTACTGGCGGTATGTAGTTCCCTTCGGAAGTTTGAAAGTTTTGATGGTCGGTGGCTTATCTGCTTGCCCCGAAATTGGTTCAGGTAAAAGAGTCCTCACCAAAATTGGTCCAGATAAAAGAGTCTAGTCTCAGTATGCTACTGTTCTTCAGACTATCTTGTGCTATCTTCTTCTGGCTATCCTATTTCTTTCTTCCACCACACCACACTATCACTCAGTACCAGCCTCTCCTAGCTTGCCTGGATCATTTTGACTAATCTTTTGAGTATGGCCTCACCATTTCACCTTCCTTGAAACCACCAGTCCTTTTTTTTT
>RQIL01020209.1:0-10100 GCA_003951145.1 Jimgerdemannia lactiflua | reverse complement strand
TTTTTTTTTTTATACTTATTTAGGAAAAATATCTCTCAGATATACCTATTGTGGTGTACGTTTTGTATAACTATAAGCTTCAAGCACGGCACAATGTGCCACTTGATGAAGTGCGTGATATGTATGTCGAGATAGAGGAGGATGAATACGGGTTAGTGGTCAAGTGACGAGTTGTTCGATATTCGTCAAAAGGTTGGAGGTCGGGTGGTTGTTGATGATAGTCGATGGCAGGAATTTGTATGGTGGCTCAGTTGTTTAGTGGATAATAGAAGGACTTTCCTAGTGGCGATTACTTGGGTACGTAGGCTGGATATGTGGGTCAATTGTGCATGACGGTTGACGATTCTCTTCATGGTGCAGTACAGGTAAAGAAAATGGAGGTTGACGGCTCGCTCATCTGTCTGACTGGTTAACTTTGACGACATCAGAATGGAATGGCGATGGGTGGATGTCAGCTGTGCTGGCTCTCTTGACGGTCTTGTATCCTATACAGTGGGTATCCTTGGGTTCCTTGGGTCTTTATACTTGAATATACGGGGCTCAAATCTTGAATGCATGGTCCAAATGGTGGTTAATGGGCAGTCAGTCCGAATACAGGATCTCAGTGACAATTTCTGGCAGTTTCCTTAACTTAGCAGCAGTTTTCCTGATGGCGGTCTTGAACAAGAGTTATCCTTGGCTCTTGGAGTCTTTCCCCAAAGTTCTTACACTCGAACTTAAGTTGGTTTATCTTACACTAGACTTCTTCATCATTCAGATAAAAGCCAATTGACTCAGTCTTGAATCTTGAGTATCCGGGGTGGCGGTGATTTCCATAACTTGGCGGCAGTCGGTCTTGAACAAGAGTTATCCTTGGCTCTTGGAGTCTTTCCCAAAGTTTCTCGAAAACTTAAGTTGGTTGCGAACTACTTTTCTGCAAAACCAATTGACTGAGGTTTATTCACTGTAAGAATATGGGTTATTTATACAAGTTTGCTAGCTATGGGCGTGGCTAAGGTATACTATGTTGTGGCGAATAGTTGCTATGTTATTGGCTTGCCGGCAGTGACAGGTGATTACACTGGAGTACAGATGTGATAAAGCTGAACACAGATGCACCATTGGCTTGCCAGCGGCAAGGAGCTTACTGTTCTTATGTTATCAGTGGTGACAGGTTACTTGCTGTGTAATTGGCTTGCCGGCGGCGAGGACTTCGGCAATTTATGTCATTGGTTTGCCAGTGGTGAGGAGAGTCGTACTAGGAGTTATGTCATGAGGGTTAGGGTCTTATGCCGCTGACAAGAAATGTTTGGGGCGGCTATCTGTTTATGGGGGGTTAAACTATAACACACTTGTGTAGGGGAGGGTATTTGTAAGCGCAGATCTGTACTTTAAAGGGTATAGTACCCTTCGTTAGTGGCAAACAAATTATCTTGCTGGATTGTGACTTCATCATTCTGCTCTTCGAAAGGGAGAAGTGCTGGCCAAGAGGTGAGGGGATAGAATAGTGACCAATCATCTTCAACAACATTTTCCAATCCCTGAACAGCTTGGATGCGGACAGAGGATTGGTAAACTTTCTGCTGCTCTTCTTCTTCCTCGGAGGACTCATCAGTTTCAGTGTCAGATGGGGCTGCTTCAAGAGTGGGGTCTTGGGGTTCTTCAACTTCCTCCTCTTCAAAGATAGGGACTTCTTGAGCCTCTTCTTGATTCGGCTCCCAAATGATGTAGTGCGAATTGAGGTTAACAGGATGGTGGGTAGCGGGAGTCGCTCCAGCAGGTACTTCCATAATAATGGGCGGTCCTTCGAATATCTCCATGAGGCTCATGAGGTGGCCTTGGTGGTTGTCTTGGAGGAGGGTAGTATGGAAACCCGGCAAAGTGGGTTTGGTTTGTTGGCTTCCCACTGTGAGGCGGTTGCTTCCAATGTAATCGGCTACTTCGGATTCCACCCAGTTGACTTCTTCGGTGGTGAGGCGGACAATATTCCTAGCAGTTACTCCTTGTAAGTATGCAATGGCCCAGGGAATATGGCGGAAGATTTGGTGGATACGGAGGGCTCTCTTGATAAGCCGGCCGGTAGTTAACAATTCGGCAGCGAGGTCTTCCCAGTCTTTTTCTTGGGTCTCATTGCGGAGGCGGTGGCCAATCTCATAGTCGTGCCAGAGAGTCATCCGGTCAGTTGTGTCCTTGAGCTACTGAGTCATGATGTACTGGTAGTTGATAAAGTGTCCAAGGTCTTCGGTATAGAAGTTCAGATGGTCTGTGGTATCCGGGCGCCATATAGTCTGCTTGATGGCATTGAAGACAATGGTCTTGAGACTTGGCAAAGGGGTAGAGTGGCGAGAGGTCTGGTTGGAATGGCGGGTGGGAGGCATTGTATATAGAGTACTTGTTCTTTGGTGGCGGTTCTTGAGGCTGAGGCTGGGTCCTTTAAATAACGTAGTCTTCATTTCGGCTTGGATTGTCTTGTCTCTTTTGGTGTGATCACTTGATGGTTTTGGCCGGTCATGGGTTGTCACGCCATAATGTCATCTGATCCTAGCAGTCGCAGAGTACTCCGAATTTGGACATGGTCAATTGTAGATGTCACATCTGCCACTTGCAAAATTAGAGCTGTCCTCGGTAGTGAGGGTTACATAGAGTTAAGGGGTCTTAACTGCAGAGACAAACAGAATGCTGGCGCATTTGTGAGGACTGGCCATCCTTGTCAAAGGTGAGGGCTCCCATAGTCGCGGCTGGGGGTTCGAACCTCTCGGAAATGGTTTTCCTATAATCCGAGGCAATTTTTAGTAGTGACATCTGTTATGCTGATGGGCTTGAGAAGTGAACCGATGCAATCGGCTTCTTGGGTTCAACTGAAGCATCTGTCATTCTTTATCGGAGGTGACACAGATGAAGCAAGGGGGGTTGCTCAAATTTATTTTGCTTCTCTTGGGTAGTAGAGCCTTATGCAGTTGCAGTGTATCTTGGTCTTGAGTAAAACTCCATCCATGGTCTTGAGTTGATAGGTGTGATTCGCGAAGACTTGGTGAATGAGATATGGTCCTTCCCATTTTGGCTTGAGCTTGGCACTCCAGTTTCCTTCTATGATGGTACGGTATACCAGAACTTGCTGTCCGATAAGCAGGGGGTCCAAATTGGCTTTGCAGTCATAGTACTTCTTTTGTTGTTCTTGTGCTTTGGTGATAAATCCTCGTGCTTGTTGGTGTACTTCGTGTAACCAGGTGATCTCTTCTGTGACTCATCTTGTGAAATCTTGCTGGACTGGTTTGGTGGGATCTTGTGCTTCTCGGTTATACACTAGATAGAAAGGGGTCTGTTGAGTAGCAGCTGCCTTGGAGGTACGGATGCTGAATAAAATTGCTGGCAGATAGATATCCCAGTTTAGTTGATCTCCGGTCCTACTGAGACCTCGTTTGATGGTCTGGTTTATTTGTTCTGTAAGTCCATTTGCCTGGGGATGGTAAGCCATTGTTGGTCATAGCTTGATCTTGAAGCTGCTTACAAAGGTCTTCATGGCTTTGTTGACAAACTCATGGCCTTGGTCTGTGATGATTTTCTTGGGGACACCATGGCAGCTGAAGACTTCATTGTACAGGATTCCAATGATTGTTTAGGCATCGGCAGTCTCAATGGCAAAGACTTCTGGCCATTTCGTCAGGTAGTCTTCGATAGTGAGAATGTAGCGTCTTCCTTGGCTGGTTACTGGCAGGGGTCCAATGATTTCTATTCCCAGTCTTTGGAAGGCTCCGGCTGGTGCTGCAATTGGTATTAATGGTGCCCGATTGGTGGGTTTCTGTCAGTATCTTTGGCAGGTGTCACATTGTTGGATATGTGCTGAGATTTGTTTCCTCATCTTGGGCCACCAGTATCGCTTCTTGATTCTTGCAATAGTGGCGCCAATTCCTTGATGTGCATTCTGGTCATGATTCGTTGTCAGGATTTTTGGTACTTCGTCTTCTCTTGGGACTTGGGTGTATCGATCTCCTTCTACTCTCCAAAGTTCGCTGTCACCTTCTTGAAATTTCTTAAGGTTCCTTTGGATGAACAGCTTGTGGGCAGGCTGAATTCCTTTCTTGAAGCTCCTATGGTGCAGGCTCCAGATGAGGGCAAGGCATAGATCTTGATTCATTTGGGTGAGCGGGAAGTAGCCTTCTCTCATGGGGGCTCCTTTCCTTCTTGTTGAGTTCGGGGGATTCTTGACAGGGTATTGAGATTGGAATTCTTGGTACCTTTCTTGTAGATGATGGTGAACCGGTATTCTTGTAAGGACATGATCCATCTTGCAAAGATTCCTGAGGGCTCTGGTTTCTTGAACAACTATTATAGGGCTTGATGGTCTGTAATGAGGGCGAATCTCTTTCTCAAGAGATAGTGGTGGAAGTGGTCTACTGCCCATACCACTGCTAGGCATTCCAACTTGGTGGCTCCGTAGTTTGCCTGTGATTTGTTTGTGGCCTTGCTAGCATATTCGATAACATGCTCTCTCTTGTGGTCATCTTGCTGTGACAGGATTGATCCAAGTCCTAGGGCTGAGGCGTCAGTTGTCAAGATGAAGGGTTTGTTGAAATCTGGTCACACCAGAACTGGGGCTTCAGTGAGGGCCTTCTTGAGTAGATCAAAAGACTTTTGCTGGTCTTTCTTCCAGTAGAATGGCTGGTCCTTCTTGGAGATGTCTCGGAGAGGTACTGCCTTGTCTGAGAATCTTGGGATAAATCGTCAATAGTAGGATACTAACATGAGGAAGGATAGGGTCTCCTTGGGTGAGGTGGGGGTCAGGTAGTTCTTGACTTTCTCCACCTTGCGGGGGTCAGCATGCATGCCTTGAGCTGAGACAATATATCCCAGATATTCAACTTGGTGTTTTCCAAAGAAACATTTCTTGGCATTGAGTCTGAGTCTTGAGCTTTGGATGGTATTGAATACTTCACGGAGGTCTTGCAAATGCTGCTTGAATGTCTCGGAGTAGATTATTACATCATCTATGTAGACTAGCACATTTCTCCCAATGAGGTCCCAGTAGACATGGTTCATCATTCATTGGAATGAGGCTGGGGCATTGCAGAGTCCAAATGGCATTTGGAGGTATTCATACTGTCCTCATCTGGTGATGAAGGCCGTCTTGCAGATATCTTCCTGGGCAATGGGGATCACTTGGAATCCTTGGAACTGGTCGGTGGTGGTCATGTACTTGGCCTTTCCCAGGGCATTGAGGAGGTCATCGATTCTTGGCAGTGGGTAGGCATCTTCTGTTGTGACCTTGTTGAGTTTTCTGAAGTCCACGACTAGTCTCCATCCTCCTTTTTTTGGTACAATAATTGCTGGTGAAGCCCAGGGGCTTGATGAGGGTCTGATAACTCCGTTTCATAGCATTTCATCTATGTGTTGTTGTTCGAATTCAATCAAGTGGTGTGGTGTTCAGTGAGGGTGTTGTCGGATTGGTTTCGTGTCTCCAGTATGTATAGGGTGCTCTCCATATTGGTATGGTGGGAAGTTATTGTATGTGGTGGTAAATATATCCTTGTATTCTTCTATCAACTCCTGTATCTGCTGTTGCTGGTACTTGGTTAGAGTTGCCTCGATGTCAATGGCTTTGATTGCTGAGCTCGCTGAGTCTTTCTCCCTGGTACAGTCAGTCTCACCAGAGAGGGCTTGTCATTTCCCAAAAACTCATAGACTTCTTCTTCGTAGGTATCTATCAGTGGTTCGAAATATCCCAGTATTGTTCCTTTGGGGATGGTGATCACCTCGAAGCCCATGTTTCTGATAGGGATGTGGATTGGTGACATCTGGTTATGAATTCATTCCTCGGCCAAGAGCAGGTGATACTTCTCTCAAAGCTCCATCGACAGTTTGAAAATCAGGTTGTCGGCTTCCACTGGGAGGTGCACGTCAAGGCCTCATTGCTGATATGGCTGCAGGATGATTTCCTCTCTTGCTCGGATGGGGTGGCAGATGTGGGGCCTCATTTGTCTGAACTGGGCGACTCTTGCTACATGGACCTCAATAGGTGGTGCTGGATGGTCTCTGTTTGTACTTCCGAATCCTCCTTGTCCTCTCTCGGTACTGTCCAGCTGCTTTACCTCTTGAATGGTAGGCTGTGAGGTCTTGAGGAAAAGAATCTGACAGATGGCCTTCAGGGGGTTGAAGCATCGGTGATTCCTTCCATGATTGCGAATAATGACCTTCAGAGATCCTCGGTAGTCTTGGTCAATAACTCCTCCTTCGACAGTGATTCCCTCGGCTGCCAAAGATGATCTTGATGCTAGTTGTCCATAGAGTCCTGGCGGAATAGCAAGTGCAATTTGAAGATCAAAGGTCTTGGTGCTTCTAGGTCGGATTGTTGTTTGATATGAGAGACAAAGGTCATATCCCACTGATCTTTCAGTTTGTGCAAGGGGAGGTTGTGCCCATGGTGAGAGTAGCTTGACTTGAACAACTGGATGGGTCTTGAGGAAAGGTTCTCCAGCAGTTGTGATCATGGGTGAGAACTCCATTCATTCTGGCTTGAAGAATGGCCAATGCACTCCTGTCTTTGGGTTTCTCATATAGTTGAACCCAGTCTTTCCGAGGGGGTCCAGGGCTTCCATGAGGGTGAAGGCAAGGTTGATTCCTTCTTTTTCTTGATATGGGCGACAGTACCAGTGGATGATAGCAAGAACTTCCAGAGGTAGGTCCCAAATAGTGGTCTTGCTTTTGGCTTCACAGTCTCCTTTGTGGTCGATTTTCTTGCACTTCCGGCAGGCCCAATGGATTCTAGGTTCTTGTAGGGTGAGGTCTTTTCTCTTGACTCGACTTCTGAGGACATCTTTGCTGAGGTGAACACTTCGATATTTGCACCAATAACAGGTGAAGGTCTTCCCACAATCGCAGTGCCCCTTTTTGATAAAGCCTTCATTTTGCTCTTTGACTTCCTTGCTGGTAGAATACCTCTTCCGATACTTGTCATAGGTCGGCAGGGTGACTTGAAGGGCACGGGTGATGGTGTAGGAGCTGTTGCTGTCCCTTTCTATGGTGAGAGGCTCCACGGGTTGGCAGGAGAGAACCTTTTGCTGTTCTTGGTAAGTCTTCTTGAAAGTCTTCGGGGGTGGAGGCTGAACTTGGCTGTGGACTGACACTCATTTCATTTCATCTTTATCGATAATTGTTGGCATCGGAATCTTCTTGAGATCTAGGACTTGGCAGGCATTGCAGTTATCCCTTGGTGAATAGAAGCGTTTGAAATGCTCGCACATGCCTAGGTGGAAGGCTCATGAAATTCGGTTTTCTATCAGCGGGGGTGGTGGTTGCATGGATGGTCCTGCAAAATCAAGTGCTGCTCTTTCATTGTTGGCTCTATCAATACTTTCAGCTAGACCTTCGATGTCAATGACTCCAACAAAGGGTTCTTCTGGCTCACTATCTTGATCTCTAGGGGCATCGAAGTTGCATCCCATTTCTTGTAGGAAATTTGCTTCACTCTCATCTTTATCCTCAGTGGTGGTAGGTGTGTCGCCATGTCCATGCCATTCTGTCTCGGGGGCTGAACTTGCTTTTCTTGATAATGCTCTCGACTTGATGGGTACTTTGTGCTTTTGTCCATGAATGGTGAAGACTAGGAGCTGTTTTCTGATGTACACATTGGCTCCGACTCAGTGCATCCAATCTGTTCCCAAGATCAGGTCATAAGAGGTCGCAGGAGTCACAACGGCTTGAGGTACATTGAGGCAGGCTTTCCCAACTTGAATAGGGATGTCTTATACAAGTCCAAGGAGAGTAGATGCTGATCCATCTGCCATGATGACTCTTGCTTTGGTTCCTTCATCAATTCCCCAACCGATTCTCTCCAGCATCCTTTGAGTAATGATACAGGCAGCTGCTCCGGTGTCAATGAGAATTCAGGCATTTTCTCCATGCACTTTTCCACTTGCAAGTCTGGTGGATTGATGGTCATGTCATCGGCTTTCATGCACTGCATGAATAGTGCTGGGTTCTTGCGTGTGTGGTCCTTGGACAGGAAGTCTCTTGGTATCTTCCTTGGCTTCCTTCAGGAATTTTCGCCTAACTTCGGAGGCATTCTTGAGGACTTGCTCGACGGTGAGGCCTGCATTCTGTTGACGAATCTGGTCCCAAAGTAAGGCTGCTGTGTGAGGTTTGCTGCTCCTTCGGTGTTTGGTTCCTTGAGGGTGAGGTCTCTCATTCCTGATGGGCATCTCGTCTGCTGAGGACTCCACACTCATGTGCTCATCTTCTTCGAGGTCGGGCAGGAAAGTAGTCCTTGATGCTCTTGATGGTCCAGCCTCGGGCTCAGAGGTGTCTCTTCTGACTTGCTTGTCATTTTCTGGTGGGGTGTCCGAGGAGGAATGGGCATGTCTTGGGTGCTTGCTTGTAGATACTGTCACTGGCATCGGTGGGGGTAGAATCCTTGGTGGTCTTCCTCATCCTCTGGTCTGTGCGGGGGCGGCATCCCAAGTCACCTTGAATGGGAAGGCTTCGTAGTATGGATAGGTATCATCTTGTCTGTGAAGCCAGGCTGCTACTTCTTCCATTTCTCATGTCTCTTCATCCATCTGAATGAGGTTGACATTTCTGTCATTAGACTGAGTAGCTTGCTTCCTTGGGCAGTACCTCTGGATGTGGTCTTGATTTCCGCGGTAGAAACAGGTAGGGGCATGGGGACCAGTTATAGCTGAACCTATAGTTGTGGCTGGTGGTGCCTGAGAAGAGCTTCTGTTGTCTTGTTGTCGATAGTCTGCCCTATTGTCACGATGGTAATCTTGCTGTCTTCCTCCTTGATTCTTCAGCTGTGCCACTGTGATGGCTAGATCCTTTATTTGTTTCATGAGCATGGTCATTGGGTCTTCTTGTGCTCTTGGCAGCTGCTGCTGTTGCGGTTGACCGAATTGGACTTGGGTCGAGGGTGGGGATCTGCTCTTGAGATTGGCTAGCTGGGCCCTGAGGAATGCATTCTCTTGCTCTGCTGTGGTAGATCCTCGAGATCTTGGAGGTTCGGCTCTAGCTGGCTCTCAGTGGTCTTGCTGGGCTGGTCTGTAGTCTGCTTCCCAACATCCTTGCGCTCCAGCAACTTGCTGCTCAATACTCCGATAACCCATCCTAATGACTTGCCTTCCGAGTTCTGGGTATAGGCCATTGAGGAAGGTAGTGGATGCCAATGCCAGTTGAACTGCAGGCTGCAGGTTTGCCTTGATCATTTGTGATTGGATCCAATGGTAGAAACTCTTCAGGGTTTCATCGACAGCTTGAGTCATATAGGTCAGAGCTTCTTGTACCTCTTGTTGGCATTCGAGACCATTGAACTGGACACGGAGCCAGTCCTTATGGATGGTGTATCTTTGCGCATGATGTCCATTTGCTATTAGGTGAGAAAGGTGTTCCGCCCTGAAGATTTCTCCTCCATTTTGTTTGGCTTGGTTGTATCTTTGGAGGGCCGGGCCCCTCAAAAGTGACTCCACAATACTGAGTTTCCTTTCTGCATCCCATTGCTTGGCGGCTGCTTGTACTTCTATTTCTCCAATGAACTCCTTGATGTCTTCATCATCTGCACTATAGAACTTCTATAAGTAGCTCATGTCTGGCTCATCTTCACCGTTCTCACTATCTGATGCTGGTTCAGGGGTAGCATTCCTTAGTGGTCCTTGTGGGGGAGGGGAAGGTGCTTGATGTATGGGGGGTACAGGCAGAGGGCAGTGTCTTGATAATGTAGGGGATCTGGGTCTGCTGAATAAGACTGGGGTGTAGGTCCTTGAAGGTAGTGATCTCCTGAGTGACTTGGCAGCTATCAGATACTGAGGCTCTGAGAGAAGTGTCGTTCCTTGTCTCTTGTGGATAGTAGCGGGGTGTGAGTGACCAAGGTGCAGTGGTCTGGGTAATTGAAGGACCTAGGGGACTGATATAACTGGTGTTGAACTCGTCTGCCCCTTGCTGTTGTGAAGTAGTGAGGTCTGGTTCACCTTTCTGGTAGCTGCCTATATGGTAGTGTGGATCGAACTCATCTTCTGAGTAAGGATGATAGTCTTCTTCTCCTTTGGATGTCTCGAAGTAGACTCGGTCTAAAGGGGTGGCTCGATTGACAGCTGTGGTGATGTAGTCACTCTGGTCAGAATTCTTTCTATAGATTC
>RQIL01020198.1:0-10100 GCA_003951145.1 Jimgerdemannia lactiflua | reverse complement strand
TAGTAATTTATATATAGATCAATATAATATATATACTCTCTCAAAGTAATCAAGTATGTCTGATGCACTTTTGATACTACTATCTATAGAGGATACTATAGTAATAGCCTCAGTATCAGATATAAGTATAGCTATCAGTATAGTCTCATCATAGTCTAAGAAAGAAAACGAATACTCTGATATTTAGAAAGAGTTCACAAAGAAGTATATAGAAAATAGAGATATCTGAATTAAATATAACTACTATAAAATATCATATAAGGCTATTAGTAGTTCAACAATAAATTTATAGATATTGTGATGTCTACAATCGACCATGTCAGAATTTGGAGTACTCTGTGACTGCTAGGATCAGACAACATTATGGCGTGATAACCTATGACCAGCCTAAACTGTCAAGTAATTGCACCAAAAGGAGACAAGATAATCCGAGTCGAAGAAGAAGACCACATTATTTAAAGGACCTGGCCTCAGCCTCAGAATCGGCATCAAAGAACAAGAACCCCCCCACACAATGCCTCCTACCCGCCGCTCCAACCAGACCTCCCGCCGCTCTACCCCTTTGCCTAGCCCAAAGACCCTGGTCTTTGAAGCTATCAAGAAGGCTATCTGGCACCCAGATACCACCGAACACCTGAACTTCTATACCAAGGATCTTGGGCACTTCATCAACTACTGGTATATAATGACCCAACAGCTCAAAGACACCGCCGAACGGATGACCCTCTGGCATGACTACAAAATTAGACACTGCCTCCGCAATGAAACCCAAGAAAATGACCAGGAAGACCTTGTTACTGAACTATTAACCACAGACCACCTGATCAAGAGAGCTTTCTATGTCCACCAGATATTCTGCCACATCCCTTGGGCCATAGCACATTTGCAAAGAGTAACCATGGGATACCTTGCCTGCCTATCAGCAGAGAATGCCAATTGGATAGAAGCTGAAGTAGCCAATCACATTGGTAGCAACCTCGTCGCTGTGGGAAGCCAAAAAACTGAACCCACCCTACCAGGATTCCACACTACACCCCTTCAAGACAATCATCAAGGCCACCTCATGAGTCTTATGGAGATATTTGAAGGACCACCCATCACCATGGAAGTACCTGCCGGAGCTACCCCAGCTACTCACCACCCTGTTAGTCTCAATTCGCACTATATCATTTGGGAGCCGAACCAAGAAGATGCTCAAGAAGTCCCTACCTTTGAAGAAGAGGTTCAAGAACTCCAATACCCTACTCCCGAAGCAGCCCTCTCCGACACTGAATCCACAGAAGAAGAAGAGAAGAAAGAGCAACAGAGAGTCTATCAGTCCTCTGTCCGCATTCAAGCTGTCCAAGAATTAGAGAATGTCGTTGAAGATGATTGACCACTGTTCTACCCCCTCACCTCCTGGCCGACACTCCCTCCTTTCGAGGAATGAAATGATGAAGTCACACAAAATGACTTGGATGCCCCTGACAAAGGATACTATCCCCTTTGAGCGATGTCTTTCGACTCATCCATTTTGGCCCACATGTCAGCAAGTCACGCATTCCATTTTCAGCGATGCTTTTCGACCCGTCCGTTTTGGCCCATATGTCAGCAAGTCACACATTCCGTTTTCAGCAATGCTTTTCGACCTGTCCGTTTTCAGCAATGCTTTTCGACCTGTCTGTTTTCAGTGATGCTCAAACACACAACCGTTTTTAGCAACACCTGTAACAGCCTGCAAGCCGATAACATAACTTAGCCACATAACATAATAACCGCGCATTATAGTTAACCCAGATAGCAATAGCAACCGTACGAGTGACCCAGCAAACTTGTATAAATAACCCATATTTTTAGAGTGAATAAACCTCAGTCAGTTGAAGTTTGAAGTAAAAAGAAGTTTACAGAGAAACCACTCACTGCCTCCAAGAGACCAGATAATTCAGAGAACAAGATAACTAGAGCAATGATCGCTCAGAAGTTTGAGTTAAAGAATTACTCTTGCACGTTCGCTGCCAAGAAACCACCAGGAAAACTGTTAAGAAACTGACCGTTGAGAACCGCTATTAGGAATTCGCCACCACGGACTGCCATTAGGAATTCACTGCCACGGACTGCCGCGAACTTCAGTCAGTTAGTTACTTTTGCCACCGTCAGCTAAGAAAAGCTGCCAGGAAAACCATCACCGAGATCTCGTCAGCCCGACCATTTATTCGGATCCCGTATTTGGTACAAGACCTGTGCATTTGCATTCCGAGATTCAAGACCACTGACTACCCGAGACCCAGCCAAGAATAAGACCCCAAGAAATCCAAGGAACCCAAGGATACCCACCATATACTAGACCATCGCCCGCCATTCCAGCACAGCCACTGATACCCTCAAGTTAACAAGTCAGACAGATGAGCGAGCCATCAACCTCCGTTTTCTTTACCCGTACTGCACCATGACCGATCGACCGACTGTCATGCATGTTAATCGACCTGTGTATTCATCTATTATACCACTAAACAACTGAGCCAGCCAAGCCATCGTCATCAACCATCGACTGCAAACTTTTGCCGACATTTCGAACAAGCCAATCACATGACTATCCACTCAAAGACCCTTTTATCTCGACATACATATCGCGCTTCATCATCAAGTGGCACATCGAGCCATGCTTGAAGCTTATAGTTATACAAAATGCACACCACATTTTGGAGGCTCAACTGGAAATAGTTTTTTAAAGACTTGACCTTTTGGCTCAAGAACTCAGTAGCCATCTACATTGGAGACTCCAGGAGAACCTAGCAGCCAGCAACAAGTTCAGAGACAGCCCTCTTTAGTGGAAAAGAAGGCCTACACCATTGTCAGGACAGCAGTCAAGATCTTACTCAAGAATAGCAGCCAGAAGACCGAATCTGAAGACAGAAGTGACCCAGACTACGGTTTGACCTCCAGGGAGAGAAGACAACTCAGAGGACAACCAGAACCCCTTCAGCTTCAAGACCTAGAAGAAGACCTTCCTGAAGAGTATCAGACCTGAATTTATAGGAAGAACTCTGACCGAAGTGACTACATCACCACAGCTGTCAATCGAGCCACCTCTTTAGACTGAGTCTACTTCGAGACATCCAAAGGAGAAGAAGACTATCACCTATACTCAGAAGATGAGTTCGATCCATACTACTATACAAGTAGCTACCAGCAAGGCGAACCAGACCCCACTACTTCACAGCTGCAAGGGGCAGATGAGTTCAATATCAGGTATATCAGCCCCCTAGGTCCTTCAATTACCCAGACCACTGCACCTTGGTCACTCACACCCCGCTACTATCCACAAGAGACAAGGAATGACACTTCTCTCAGAGCCTCAGCATTTGATAGCCACTACCAGTTACTTAGGAGATCACCACCTTCAAGAGCCTATACTCTGGCCTTAATCAATAGACCCAGATCTCCTACACCACCAAGACACCACCCTCTGCCTGTACCCCCTGTACATCAAGCACCTTCCCCTCCCCCACAAGGACCACCAAGGAATGCTACCCCTGAACCAGCCTCAGACAGTGAAAACAGTGAAGACGAGCCAGATATGAGCTACTTACAGAAGTTCTATAGTGCAGATGATGAAGATATCGAGGAATTCATTGGAGAAATCGAAGTACAAGCAGCCGCCAAGCGATGGGATGCAGAAAGGAAACTCAGCATTGTGGCATCACTTTTAAGAGGCCCAGCCCTCCAAAGATACAACCAAGCCAAACAGAATAGAGGAGAAATCTTCAGGGCGGAACACCTTGCTCACCTCGCCGCAAATGGGAACCATGTGCAAAGATACACCATCCACAAAGACTGGCTCCATGTCCAGTTCAATGGTCTTGAACGCCAACAAGAGGCACAAGAAGCTCTGACCTATATGACCCAAGCTGTCAATGAAACCCCAAAGAGTTTCTACCATTGGATCCAAGCGCAAATGATCAAGGCGAACCTGCAGCCTGCAGTCCAACTGGCATTGGCATCCACTACCTTCCTCAATAGTCTATACTCGGAACTCAGAAGGCAAGTCATTAGGATGGGTTATCGGAGTATTGAGCAGCAAGTTGCTGGAGCGCAAGGATGTTGGGAAGCAGACTATAGACCAGCCCAGCAGGACCACCGTGAGCCAGCCAGAGCCGAACTTCTAAGATCTTGAGGATCTACTACAGCAGAGCAAGAGAATGCTTTCCTCAGGGCCCGGCTAGCCAATCTCGAGAGCAGATCCCCACCCTCGACCCAAGTCCAATTCAGTCAATCACAACAGCAGCAGCCACCAAGAGTACAAGAAGACCCAATGACCATTCTCATGAAATAAATAAAGGACCTAACCATCATAGTGGCACATCTGAAGAATCAAGGAGGAAGACAGCAAGATTACCATCATGACAATAGGCCAGACTACCAGCAACAAGACAACAGGAGCTCTTCTCAGGCACCACCAGCTGCAACTGTAGGCTCAGCTACAACCGGCCCCTATGCCCCTACCTGTTTCTACTGTGGAAATCAAGACCACATCCAGAGGCACTGCCCAAGGAAGCAAGCTACTCAGTCTAATGACAGAAATGTCAACCTCATTCAGATGGATGAAGAGACAAGAGAAATGGAAGAAGAAGCAGTCTGGCTTCACAGACAAGACGATACCTATCCGTACTATGAAGCCTTCCCATCCAAGGTAACTTGGGATGCCACCCCCGCACAGACCAGAGGACGAGGAAGACCACCCAGGATCCCACCCCCACCGCCGCCAGTGACAGTATCTACAGGCAAACACCCAAGACATGCCCATTCCTCCTCAGACACCCTACCAGAAAACGACAAGCGAGTCAGAAGAGACACCTCCGAGCCTGAAGCTGGACCATCAAGAGCATCAAGGACTACTTCCCTGCCCGACCTCGAAGAAGATGAGCATATGAGTGTGGAGTCCTCAGCAGACGAGATGCCCATCAGAAATGAAAGACCTTGCCCTCAAGGGACCAAACATTGAAGGAGCAGCAAACCTCATGCAGTAGCCTCACTTTGGGACCAGATTTGTCAACAGAATGCAGGCCTTACTGTCGAGCAAGTTCTCAAGAATGCCCCAGAAGTTAGGCAAAAATTCCTGAAGGAAGCCAAGGAGGATACCAAGAGACTTCTTGTCCAAGGACCACACATGCAAGAACCCAGCACCATTTATACGGTGTATGAAAGCCGACGACAAGGTCATCAATCCACCAGACTTGCGAGTGGAAAAGTGCATAGAGAAAATGCCCAGATTCTTATTGACACCGGAGCAGCAGTCTGCATCATCACCCAAAGAATGTTGGAGAGAATTGGTTGGGGAATTGATGAAGGAACCAAAGCAAGAGTCATCATGGCAGATGGATCAGCATCTACCCCCCTTGGACTTGTATGAGACATCCCCATTCAAGTTGGGAAAGCCTGCCTCAATGTACCTCAAGCTGTTGTGACTCCTGTGACCTCCTATGACCTGATCTTGAGAACAGATTGGATACACCGAGTCAGAGCCAATGTGGACATCAGAAAACAGCTCCTAGTCTTCACTATTCATGGACAAAAGCACAAGGTACCCATCGAGTCAAGAGCATCATCAAGAAAAGCAAGTTCAGCCCCTGAGACAGAATGGTATGGACATGGCGATACATCCACCACTACTGAGGATGAAGATGAGAGTGAAGCAAATTTCCTGCAAGAAATGAGAAGTGACTTCGATGCCCCTAGAGATCAAGATAGCAAGCCTGAAGAACCCTTTGTTGGAGTCATTGACATCGAAGGTCTAGCTGAAAGCAACGACAGAGCCAATAACGAAAGAGCAGCACTTGATTTTGTAGGACCATCTACGCAACCACCACTCCCACTGATAGAAAACCAAATTATGCGAGCCTTCTGCCTAGGCATGTGCGAGCATTTCAAATGCTTCTATTCACCAAGGGATAACTGCAATGCCTGCCAAGTCCTAGATCTCAAGAAGATTCTGATGCCAACAATTATCGATAAAGATGAAATGAAATGAGCACCAGTCCACAGCCGAGTTCAGTCTCCACCCCCAAAGACTTTCAAGAAGGCTTACCAAGAACAGCAAAAGGTTCTCTCCTGCCAACCTGTGGAGACTCTCACTATCGAAAGGGACAGCAATAGCTCCTATACCATCACCTGCGCCCTCCAAGTCACCCTGCCAACCTATGACAAGTATCGGAAGAGGTACCCCACCAGCAAGGAAGTCAAGGAACGAAATGAAGGCTTTGTCAAGAAGGGACACTGTGATTGTGGGAAGACCTTCACCTGCTACTGGTGCGAACATCGAAGTGTCCACCTCAGCGAATATGTCCACAGAAGTCAAGTCAAGAGAAAAGATCCCACCTTACAAGAACCTCGAATTCGTTGGGCCTGCCGGAAGTGCAAGAAGATTGACCACGAAGGAGACTGTGAAGCCAAAAGCAAGACCACTATTTGGGACCTACCTCTGGAAGTTCTTGCTATCATCCGCTGGTACTGCCGCCCACACCAAGGAAAAGAAGGAGTCAACCTCACCTTTACCCTCATGGAAGCCCTAGACCCCCTCGGAAAGACTGGGTTCAACTATACAAGAAATCCAAAGACAGGAGCACATTGGCCATTCTTCAAGCCAGAACAAATGGAGTTCTCATCTGTGATTGCAGCAGCTGGAGAACCTTTCCTTAAGACCCATCCAGTTGTTCAAGTCAAGCTACTCTCACCATGGATACAGCCTCCCCTTACACAAACTGAAGGATCAGTTGGATATGATCTCTGTCTCCCATATCAAATAACAATCTGACCTAGAAGCACTAAGACCTTTGATTTTCAAATTGCACTCGCTATTCCGCCGGGACTCTATAGACAACTAGCATCGAGATCATCTTTGGCAGCCGAGGGAATCACCATCAAAGGAGGAGTTATCGATCAAGACTACCGAGGATCTCTGAAGGTCATCATTCACAATCATGGAAGGAATCACCGATGCTTCAACCCCCTAAAGGCCATCTGTCAGATTCTTTTCCTCAAGACCTCACAGCCTACCATTCAAGAGGTAAAGTGGCTGGACAGTACTGAGAGAGGATGAGGAGGATTCGGAAGCACCAACAGGGACCCACAGGTACCACCTATCAAGGTTCATGTAGCAAGAGTTGCTCAGTTCAGGCAAATGAGGCCCCACTTCTGCCGCCCCATCTGAGCAAGAGAGGAAATCATCCTGCAGCCATATCAGCAATGAGGCCTTGACGTGCACCTCCCAGTGGGAGCCAACAACCTGATTTTCGAACCATCGATAGAGCTTCGAGAGAAGTATCATCTGTTCCTGGCTGAGGAATAAATTCATGACCAGATGTCGCCAATCCACATCCCTATCAGAAACATGGGCTTCGAGGTGATCACCATCCCCAAAGGAACAATACTGGGATACTTCAAACCACTGATAGATACCTACGAGGAAGAAGTCTATGAGTTTTTGAGAAACGGCAAGCCCTCTCTGGTGAGACTGACGGTACCAGAGAGGAAGAATCAGCAAGCTCAGCGATCAAAGCCATCGACATCAAGGCAACTCTAACCAAGGAACAACAACAGCAGATACAGGAGTTGATAGAAGAGTACAAGGATATATTTACCACCACATACAATAACTTCCCACCATACCAATATGGAGAGCACCCTATATATACCAGAGATACAAAACCAATCCAACAACGCCCCTACCGAACACCACACCACTTGATCGAATTCGAACAACAACATATAGATGAAATGCTACAAAACAGAGTTATCAGACCCTCATCAAGCCCCTGGACTTCACCAGCAATTATCGTACCAAAGAAGGGAGGATGGAGACTAGTCATGGACTTCAGAAAACTCAACAAAGTCACTATGGAAGATGCCTACCCCCTGCCAAGAATTGATGACCTCCTCAATGCCCTTGGAAAAGCCAAGTATATGACCACCACCGACCAGTTCCAAGGATTCCAAGTGATCCCCATTGCTCAGGAAGATATCTGCAAGACAGCCTTCATCACCAGATGAGGACAGTATGAATATTTGAATGCCATTTGGACTCTGCAATGCCCCAGCCTCATTCCAATGAATGATGAACCATGTCTACCGGGACCTCATCGGAAGAAATGTGCTAGTCTACATAGATGATGTAATCATCTACTCTGAGACATTCGAGCAGCATTTGCAAGACCTCTGTGAAGTATTCAATACCATCCAAAGCTCAGGACTCAGACTTAATGCCAAGAAGTGCTTCTTTGGAAAACACTAAGTCGAATATCTGGGATATGTTGTCTCAGCTCAAGGCACACATGCTGACCCCCGCAAGGTGGAGAAAGTCAAGAACTACCCAACCCCCATCTCACCCAAGGAGACCCTATCCTTCCTCATGTTAGCATCCTACTACCAGCGATTTATCCCAAGATTCTCAGACAAGGCAGCACCTCTCAGAGACATCTCCAAGAAGGACCAGTCATTCTACTGGAAGGAAGACCAGCAAAAGTCTTTTGATCTACTCAAGAAGGCCCTCACCGAAGCCCCAGTTCTGGTGTGACCAGATTTCAACAAACTCTTCATCTTGGCAACTGACACCTCAGCCCTAGGACTTGGATCTATTCTGTCACAGCAAGATGACTACAAGAGGGAGCATGTTATTGAATATGCTAGCAAGGCCACAAACGAATCACAGGCAAACTACAGAGCCACTAAGTTGGAATGCCTAGCAGTGGTATGGGCAGTTGACCACTTCCGCCACTATCTCTTAGGAAAGAGATTTGCCCTCATCACAGACCATCAAGCCCTACAATGGTTGTTCAAGAAACCAGAGCCCTCAGGAATCTTTGCAAGATGGATAATGTCCTTACAAGAATACCAGTTCACCATCGTCTATAAGAAAGGTACCAAGAATTCCAACGTCGATACTCTGTCAAGAATCCCCCGAACTCAATAAGAAGGGAAGAAGCCCCCATGAGAGAAGGCTACTTCCTGCTCACCCAAATGAACCAAGATCTATGCCTTACCCTCACCTGGAGCCTGCACCATAGGAGCTTCAAGAAAGGAATTCAGCCCACCCACAAGCTGTTCATCCAAAGGAACCTCAAGAAATTTCAAGAAGGCAATGGCGAACTTTGGAGAGTAGAAGGAGATCGATACACCCGAGTCCCAAGAGAAGACGAAGTACCAAAAATCCTGACAACAAATCATGACCAGAATGCATATCAAGGAATTAGTGCCACTATTGCAAGAATTAAGAAATGATACTGGTGGCCCAAGATGAGGAAACAAAAATCAACACACATCCAACAATGTGATACTTGTCAAAGATACCGACAGAAACCCACTGATCGAGTGCCATTAATGCCAATTGCAGCACCAGCCGGAGCCTTCCAAAGACTAGGGATAGACATTATTGGACCCCTGCCAGTAACCAGCCGAGGAAGACGCTACATTCTCACCATCGAAGACCATCTGACAAAATGGCCAGAAGCCTTTGCCATTGAAACTGCTGATGCCCAGACAATCATTGGAATCCTGTATGATGAAGTCTTCAGCCGCCATGGTGTCTCCAAAGAAATTATCACAGACCAAGGCCACGAGTTTGTCAACAAAGCCATGAAGACCTTTGCAAGTAGCTTCAAGATCAAGCTACGACCAACAACAGCTTACCATCCCCAGGCAAATGGACTCACAGAACGAATGAACCAGACCATCAAGCGAGGTCTCAACAGGACCAGAGATCAACTAAACTGAGACATCTATCTGCCAGCAATCCTATTCAGCATCTGTACCTCTAAGGCAGCTGCTACCCAATAGACCCCTTTCTATCTAGTGTATGGCCGAGAAGCACAAGATCCCGTCGAATCACTCCAGCTAGATTTGACAAGACGAGTCACAGAAGAGATCACCTGGTTACACAAAGTATGCCAACAAGCATGAGGATTTATCACCAAAGTACAAGAATGACAAAAGAAGTACTACAACCACAAAGCCGATTTGGACCCCCTGCTTATCAGACAGCAAGTCCTGATATATCGCACTATCATAGAAGGAAACTGGAGTGCCAAGCTTGAGCCAAAATGGGAAGGACCATATCTCTTTTTTTTTTT
>RQIL01020187.1:0-10101 GCA_003951145.1 Jimgerdemannia lactiflua | reverse complement strand
ATTGAGAGTGGCCAGCATCCATCCTGCTCCCCCAATATGACCAGCACCTGGATTATGGGCCTCTTGCCCTCCTTGGACCCACCATTGCCCTCAGTATCCTCTCCCTCAACTACATCAGAGTGCTCTCCCTCCACTTCAACCACTAATCCTCCAAGTGCAACATCTGGAACTCCAAAACTCACATGCTGTATCCCCTTTATCACCATATCCTCCCTCTCAGTCTCTTGCCCCAGATTGCTAACTGAGGTCCCTCCTGTTCCAACCTGGTCTCCCTCCTCCTCATCCAAATCAATGAGGAACCCAGGCTCATCTTTTCCAATAGCCTTCTTCTGCTAGGGGGCATGTTGCGAGATCTCAAGGCTGCCAGTGAACCCCAGCAGAGGTATTATCCCTACACCCTTCTCCTCTTAAAGCTCACCAGTAGATCCTTCTGCATCTGCCTCCCCTGCTCCCTCTCCCACACCTTCTTATCCACTCACACCTTCCTGCTATCAACCTTCTTCACTACTGTTGCATCCTCCATGACCTCCCAGGCCTTCACTCTCTACTCCACAGCCCCTTCTAGCTTCCATAATGCTGTCAGTAGATCCTCTTCCTCCTCCTCAGTCCCCCTAACTCTTGACACCTTACACTCAACTGGGTCCCACTTCAACACTCTCGGCCAGTCATTTGCCTTCTCTGTTGCCTCCTTTCCAGCTACTCTCAGTCTTACCTCTATATCTCCTGTCTAGAATGTCATCCCCTCCCACATCTGAAAGCCAATATCAACAACATCCCCATACTTCTTCATCACCTCACTGACCCTGCTCCTTGTCTCCTCTACTGACACCATACGGACCCCCTTGACCACTAGGTTCACCACTCTAGGGTCCCAGTGCAAGTATCTTGACATCAGAATCACAACCTTACCCATAGTAATCTCCTTTGACAGAGCCTCCACCAGGTGTTTCTCCTCCACAAAGCCAACCTCAACTCCCTCCAGTCTCTTTAGGAACTTCACCAATGCCACATCTACCAGCTACTTCCCCAGTAGCTCCAAAACTATCTTTGCTATCACCACTAGGTCCCCGAAGCTCACCATGACTACAAATTCAGAGATTGACTTCTTGAGCCATGATACCACCACCAGGCCTATTACACTATCTGACAGATCATCTCTGTATACTAGCCTCAATCCCCCCTGGCTCCCCTTGCCTCCATCAGCAGTTACATCTGGATTTTTTTCCAGATTGACTATCACACCTCCATCAGTAGTCCCAGCCCCTATACCAGTCACACCTCCCCCAGCCCCTCCCCAGAGAGCACTCCTCCAGTACTTCCAGACTTCCCCTTCTCCTTTCCACTGTCTTCCATCCTCCAGTCCCCTCTCCTCCTCCACTGTCCTTGACTACAGCTGCAAATCTCACTACCCCACTATCACCTGCCTTCTTACTCATCTCCTGCCCCCCTTCTTCTCCTCTACTCATTCGCAATCCAAAGACATCCCCAAGCCTATTCCTCCCTTACCATACTGCTACTTGAAGGCTGGCCCATCTCCCACACCAGTATGCTTGCTAGAACCTTGCTTAGTTGCTATCACCTTAAGAGTTTTCTCCCAGAAACAATGAAAAGTATGTCAAAAAATATGTGTGGAATTTATGTAACATGTAAGTTACCAGAGAGATATTTCTAGTGAGTTCTTTCAAGTATACTACTTGATTGTACAGTAGTCTTGATCTTGGCAGTAATTTTCCTTACTTGGTGGCTTCCTTAGTAGTAGTCTTCTTGAATTAAGTAGTTCTTGGTAGTTGATTTCCTTAACAGTTTCCTTAGTAGTAGTCAGTTTTCCTTAACTCAGCAGCAGTCTTGAACAAGAGTTATTCTTGGCTCTTGAAGTTATTTCTCAAAGTTCTCAAAACTTAAGTTTGCTTATCTTACACTAGACTTCTGCACTATTCAGATGAAGACCAATTGACTGAGATTTATTTACTACAGTTTGGATGGGTATTTATACAGAGTTGTATATGGATTTTTCTAAGTATATAGCTAAGTAATTGGTAATTCCCTACTTCAGAATTAGCATGGATTTGGAAGTTAAGTGACTAACTAGTAGATTAAGGCTAATTCTTTATTTGGATGAATTTGACTAATTCAAGTGCAGTCACTATTTGTACAACTAACTAACTAGACCAAATTTGGCTAATAGAACTGTTACTGTTTAACCTGAAGTACAGTATGACTAGAATTATGTCATTCTTCTCTTTATCCTCATTTTCTTCAGGGTGTCTGGCCAAATTGTTTTCTCCAACTTCCACAAGTGAGCTGAGGTCAGTTAGGAGTTCTGGGAGTGGTGAGGAGATGTCTGCATATTCTTTTAGGAAGTTATTGAGATCTTCTTCTCACCAAATAAATAGGTTGCTGCTATTTTCCAAGCCTTACTCTTGAGGAGTGATGTCAGCACTGATGATGTCACCATTAGTGATATTATCATCAGTAAAAGGGGCAGAGTACTCTTATTGCTCTTCCTATAGTCTTTAGTCTATGGTATTTTCAACTACAAAGTAGGAAATATCCATGGAGTTCTGGGGAGTGTGGACTCTCAGAGGAGGATCTTGAAACAGAGCAATCAAACCACAAATGAACTGGTCTGGATTGTCTTCTAGGAGGGGATTCCAAAGGTCTTATACTTCTTCACTCTTGACTAAAATGGTAGATTGGACTTCTTCTGCTACCATTTCCTCCAGATAGTTCACTCAGTAGCTTAACAGCTCTTGAATATCAGACTGCAGATTTGGAATAGCCCAGAGAGCATATCTGAAGATTTGGTGAACTCTCTTGGCCAATTGCTACTCATGCCTGTCCATGTATATAGTATCTGCAATTTCTTAATGGCTGGCTTCTGAGAATTCTTAGTGGAGATAGTGTTCTATCTCATACTCTTATGATATGAAGAGGCATTCTGTGGCCATTGATATTCTTATTTCCATTTCATAGTAATTCAGAGTATAGTGGTAGGGGTCTCTTGTATAGAGATTCAGGCTGGGGATCTTTCTAGTATACATCCTCATGGCTCTTCTGATGTTATTAAACATCTGTTCTTAAACAGATGGCCTAGGGTGGCTCCTTGACCTTGCTGTTTGGTGGGTGATGGCAGGCATTTTATTTTATAGTAAGTCTTCTTAGTTGTGAATGCTGTTGTACCTCTTCTTGATGCTCTCTTTTATATCTTAAAAGTCTTCTCCTTTGATCTGAGGATAGGGTTACCTAATTGTGAGTAATATACTACTAAGATCATTATGAGTCATTATGAGTTCAGATGAAGATTATCTTATGATCAAGATGAGTTATAGATGAGTCATGACTTGTAACTAGTAGCTTGCAAAGTATCAGCAGTCTCCAGATTCTGATGTCATTAGATTCAGAAGTATTATCACATCTGCTCCTTGTAAAACTAGAGCCATCCTTGGCAGTGAGTTATACAGAGATGGCAATATCTTGAATTCTCAAAAGAACAGATTGTTGGTACATTAGCAGAGACTGGCCATCCTCATATAAGGCAGAGGGCCTATTACTGGACTAACCATCGATAAGGGGTTTGAACCCAGCTAGTGGCTTCATTTTGGTGTGCTTTGTCTCACTAGATGTCCTGCTGGTTCTGGGGTTCTAATGTAAACTTCTGATACTTAAGGCACTGGTTATTTCTATATGTCATTGACAATTCAAAGAAGTCAATACAGGGATTGGGCAAATGCATTTTGTTTCTCTTGAGTAGTAGAGCCTGATGCAGTTGTAGTGTATCTTGGTCTTGAGAATAACTCCATCCAGGGTCTTGAGTTGGAAGGTATAGTTCATGAATACTTTATATATGAGATAAGGTCCTTCCCATTTCAGTTTAAGCTTAGCACTCCAGTTCCTTCTATTATAGTTTGGTAAACCAAGACTTGTTGTCCAATAAGTAGGGGTTCTAAGTCAGCTTTATAGTCATAATACTTCTTTTGCTATTCTTGTACTTTTGTGATAAATCCTCATGCTTGCTGGCATACTTTGTATAACTGGGTGATCTCTTTGGTGACTCATTTCATCAAATTTGGTTGGACTTGTTCAGCAGGATCCTGAGCTTCTTAGCCATACACCAGATAGAAGGGGGTCTGTTGAGTAGTACTTACCTTTAAGGTACAGATATTGAACAAAATTGCGAAAAGATAGATGTCCCAGTTCAATTGATCCTGGGTCCTACTGAGAACTCGCTTGATGGTATGATTCATTCACTCAGTAAGTCCATTCACCTGTAGATGGTAAGCTGTTGTTTGCAATAGCTTAATCTTGAAGTTACTTACAAAGGTCTTCATGGTCTTATTGACAAACTCTCAGTCTTGATCTGTGATGATTTCCTGGGAGATACCATGGTAGCTGAAAATTTCATCATACAGGATCTCAATAATTATCTAAGCATCAGTGGTTTCAATGACAAAGACTTCAGGCCATTTCATCAAGTGATCTCAATGGTGAGAATATAGTATCTTTCTTGACAGATTACTGGTGGGGTCTAATGATATCAATCCCAAGTCTCTGAAAGGCTCTAGCTGGTGCTGAGATTGGCATTAATGGGGCTTTGTCAGTTGGCTTTTGTCAGTATCTCTGGTAGGTATCACATTGTTGAATGTGTGTTGAAATTTGTTTCCTTATCTTGGGTCACTAGTATCTCTTCTTGATTCTGGCAATGGTAGCTCCAATTCCTCAGTGTGCATTCTGGTCATGGTTGGTTGTGAGTATCTTTGGTATTTTATCTGTTTTTGGGACTTGGGAGTATCAATCTTCTTCTACTCTCCAAAGTTCACCATCTTCTTTTTGAAATTTCATGAAGTTCCTCTGAATAAACAGCTTGTGAGCCAGCTGAATTCCTTTCTTGAAGCTCCTATATTGCAGACTCCAGGTGAGGGTGAGGCCCAATTCTTAATTTATTTGAGTGAGCAAAAAGCAGCCTTCTCTTGTGGGGGCTTCTTTCCTTCTTGAGTATATTGGATTCTTGATAAGGTGTCTATATTGGAATTCTTTATACCTTTCTTGTAGACAATGGTGAAATGGTATTCTTATAGAGATATGATTTATCTGGCAAAGATTCCTGAGGGCTCCGGTTTCTTGAACAATCATTATAGGGCTTGGTGGTCTGTGATGAGGGCAAATCTCTTTCTTAAGAGATAGTGTCTAAAGTAGTCTACTGCTCATATTACTGTAAGGCACTTCAGTTTGGTGGCTCCAAAGTTTGCTTGAGTCTTATTTGTGGCCTTACTAGTATACTTAATGACATATTCTTTCTTTTGGTCATCTTGCTGGGACAGAATTGATCCAAGTTCAAGAGCAGAGGCATCAGTTGCCAGAATAAATAGTTTGTCAAAATATGGCTGCACCAGAACAGGAGCTTTAGTGAGAGCCTTCTTGAGTAGATCAAATAACTTCTGCTGATCTTTCTTTCAATAGAATGTTTGGTCCTTCTTGAAGATATCTCAGAGTGGTACTGCCTTGTCTGAAAACCTTGGGATGAATCTTCAGTAATAATATACTAATATGAATAAGGATAGGGTATCCTTTAGTGAGGTTGGAACTGGGTAGTTCTTGACTTTCTCCACCTTATAGAGGTCAGCATGTGTTCCTTGAGCTGAGACAACATATCTCAGATATTTGACTTGGTATTTTCCAAAAAAGCACTTCTTGGCATTGAGTCTGAGTCCTGAGCTTCAGATGGTATCAAATACTTTACAAAGGTCTTGTAAGTATTGCTCAAATGTCTTGGAGTAGATGATTACTTCATCTATATAGACTAGCACATTTATTCCAATAAGCTCCTGATAGACATAGTTTGTTATTCTTTGGAATGAGACTGGTGCATTGCAGAGTCCAAATGGCTTTTGGAGATATTTAAACTGTTCTCATCTAGTAATGAAGACTGTCTTGCAGATGTCTTTCTTAGCAATAAGTATTATTTGGAATCCTTGAAACTGATCTGTGGTGGTCATGTACTTGGCTGTCCTAAGGGCATTGAGGAGGTCATCTATTCTTAGCAGTGGGTAGATATCTTCTGTAGTGACTTTGTTGAGTTTTCTGAAATCCTCAACTAATCTCCATCCTCCTTTCTTTGGCATGCTAATTACTGGTGAAGCCCAGAGTCTTGATGAGGGTCTGATAACTCCATTTCATAGCATTTCTTCTATATATTGTTATTCAAACTTGATCAGATGGTATAGTGTTCAATAGGGGTACCAATAGATAGGTTTTACATTTCCAGTATATATAAGATGTTCTCTGTATTGATATGGTGGGAAGTTATTATATATAATGGTAAATATATCTTTATATTCCTCTATCAACTCCTGTATCTGTTGTTGCTGATCCTTGGTTAAAGTTGCCTCAATGTCAATGGCTTTGATTGCTGAGTCTTCCTCTCTAGTACCATCAGTCTCACTGGAGAGGGCTTGCTATTTGTCAAAAATTCAAAGACTTCTTCCTTATAGATATCTATCAGAGGTTTAAAATATTACAGTATTGTTTCTTTGGGGATAGTAATCACCTCAAAGTCCATATTTCTAATAGGGATGTGGATTGGTAATATCCAGTCATGAATTTATTCCTTGGTCAAGAGTGTGTTGTACTTTTCTTAAAGCTCCAGTGATGGTTTGAATATCAAGTTGTCAGCTTCCACTGGGAGGTGCACATCAAGGCCTCTTTATTGGTATGGTTGCTGGATAATATCCTCTCTTGCTTGAATAAGGTGGCAGATATAGGGTCTCATTTGTCTGAACTGGGCTACTCTTGCTATATGGACCTTGATGGGTGGTGCTGAGTGGTCTCTATTGGTGCTTCCAAAGCCTCCTTGTCCTCTCTTGATGCTGTCTAGTTGCTCTATCTCTTGAATGGTAGGCTGTGAAGTCTTGATAAAGGAGATTTGACAGATGGCTTTCAAGGGGCTAAAGGATGGTGGTTCCTTCTAGTGTTACAAATAATGACTTTCAGAGGACTTTGATGGTCCTGATCAATGACTCCTCCTTTCACAGTAATTCCTTCAGCTGCCAAGGATGATCTCAATGCTAGTTAACTATAGAGTCCTATTGATATGGTAAATGCAATTTGGAGATCAAAGGTCCTGGTGCTTCTAGGTCAGATTGTTGTCTAATAGAGAAGACAGAGGTCATATCCAACTGATTCTTCTATTTGTGCAAGAGGATGCTGTGCTCAGGGGGAGAGTAGCTTAACTTGAATGACTGGCTGAGTCTTGAGGAATAGTACTCCAGTGGCTGCAGTTGTAGGTGAGAACTCCATTTGCTCTGGTTTGAAGAATGGCCAGTGTACTCCTGTCTTTAAATTCCTCATATAGTTGAATCTAGTCCTTCCAAGAGGGTCTAGGGCTTCCATGAGGGTGAAGGCAAGATTGACTCCTTGATTGCCTTTATATGGATAGCAATGCCAATAGATGATAGCCAGAATTTCCAATAACAGGTCTCAGATAGTAGTCTGGTTCTTGGTCTTGCAATCTCCTTCATGGTTGATCTCTTTGCATTTTCGGCAGACCCAGCAGATTTAGGGTCCTTGCAATGTGGGGTCTTTTCTCTTAACTCAACTCTTGTAGACATCTATACTAAGGTGAATACTTCTATGCTCACACCAGTAACAGGTGAAGTTCTTTCCACAATCACAGTATTCTTTTTTGACAAAGTCTTCATTTTACTCCTTGACTTCCTTGCTGGTAGGATATCTCTTCCAATACTTATCATGGGTGGGCAGAGTGATCTGAAGTGCTCAAGTAATAATATAGGAACTATTTCTGTCTCTTTTGATTATGAGAGTCTCCACAGGTTGATGGGAAAGGACCTTTTGTTATTCTTGGTAGGTCTTCTTGAAGGTCTTTGGTATTGAAGGTTGCACTCAGCTATAGACCAGTGCTTATTTCAATTCATTTCTGTCTTTAATTGCTGGCATTAGAACCTTCTTAAGATCCAGAATTTGGCAGTTGCTGCAATCATCTCTTGGTGAGTAGAAGTGGTTGAAGTGCTCACACATGCCTAGGTAGAAGGCTTACATGATTCGATTTTCTACTAGTGGGGGTGGTGGTTGTATAGATAGTCCTGCAAACTTGAGTACTGCTCTTTCATTAATGGCTCTATCAATACTTGCTACTAGACCTTTGATATCAATGACTCTGATAAAAGGTTCTTCTTGTTTGCTATCTTGATTTCCAGGAGCATTAAAGTCACTTCCTAATTCTTGCATAAAATTTGCTTTGCTTTCATCTTTATCCTCAGTAGTGGTGGATGTGTCACCATATCCTTGCCATTCTGTCTTGGAGGCCTGACTTGCTTTCCTTGATGATCCTCTTGATTTGATGGCTACCTTGTACTTCTGTCCATAGATTTAAAAGACTAGGAGTTGCCTCTTGATATCCACATTCACTCCAACTTGAAGCAACCAGTCTGTTTCCAAGATCAGATCATAGGAGGTTGCAGGGGTCACAACAGCTTGGGGTACATTGAGGCAGGCTTTCCCTACTTGAATGGGGATATCTCACACAAGTATAAGGAGGGTAGATGCTGATCCATCTGTCATGATGACTCTTGTCTTGGTTTCTTCATCAATTCTCCATCCAATTCATTCTAGTATTCTCTGGGTAATGATACAAACTGCCACTCTGGTATCAATAAGAATTTGGGCATTTTCTCCATACACCTTTCTATTTATGAGTCTTGTGGATTGACATTCTTGATGCTGATTTTCATGCACTATGTGGATAGTGCTGGGCTCTTGTATGTATGGTCCTTGGACAGGAAGTCTCTTGGTATCTTCCTTGGCTTCCTTCAGGAATTTTCCCCTAACTTCTGGTGTATTCTTGAGGACTTGCTTGACTGTAAGACCTGCATCTTGTATGTAGATATGTTCTCAAAGAGAGGCTGCTTCATGGGGCTTGCTGCTCCTTCTGTGTCTAGGTCCTGGGGGGTGGATTCTTTGGTTCCTGTTGGGCATTTCATCAGCTGAGGATTCTACACCTATGTGCTCATCTTCCTCAAGGTCAGGCAAAGTGGAACTTGGGTTGTCCTAGATAGTTCTGCTTCTATTTCAGGGGTATCTCTTCTAACTCTCATATTCTTCTTTTGTGGGGTATCTGAAGAGAAATGGCCATATCTTGAGTACTTTCCTGTAGACACCATTATGGCAATGGTGGTGGAAGTGGAGTCCTTGGAGGTCTTCCTCATCCTCTGGTCTATGCAGGTACTGCATTTCTAGTCACCTTGAAGGGATAGGCTTTATAGTATGAGGGGGTGTTTCCTTGATCCTGAAGCCAGGCTATTTTCTCTTCCATTTCACAGATCTCTTCATCTACTTGAATAAGATTGACATTTCTGTCATTAGACTAGGTAGGCTGTAGCCTTGGGAAGAATCTTTGAATGTGTCTCTGATTCCCACAGTTGAAGTATATTGAGGCATAGGAATCTGTCACAGGTGGACCTGATGCTGTAGCTAGTGATGTCTGAGATGAACTCCTATTATCTTGTTACTGGTAGTTTGGTCAGTTGTCTTGGCAATAGTCATGCTGTCTTCCACCTTGATTCTTCAGTTGGGTAACTGCAATGGTCAGATCCTTCATCTGTTTGATGAGGATTATCATGGAGTTCTCGTGAACTCTTGATGGCTGCTGCTACTGTAACTGTTACCTGAGTTGAGCTGGAGTTGAAGGTGGGGGCCTGTTCTCATAGTTGGCTAACTGGGCTCTAAGGAATACATTATCCTGTTCTGCTGTTATCTCTCAGATTCTTGGGGCTTCAACTCTAACTGGTTCATAGAGCTCTTGCTGGACTAGTCTATAATCTACTTTTCAACATTCTTGTGCTCCAGCAACTTGCTGTTTAATACTCTGATATCCTATTCTAATGACTTACCTTCAGAGCTCCGGATATAGGCCATTAAGGAAAGTAGTTGAAGCTAGTGTCAGTTAGACTACAGGCTGCAAGTTTGTCTTGATTATCTGTGCTTGAATCTGATGGTAGAAACTCTTTGGGGTTTCATTGGCAGCTTGGCTCATATAGGTCAGAGCTTCTTGTGCTTTTTTTTTTTCTATAGGCCACAGCTCCATTTATT
>RQIL01020176.1:0-10101 GCA_003951145.1 Jimgerdemannia lactiflua | reverse complement strand
TAAACATTTCATTTGTCCTCATACCACATTGGTAGCCCCAGCTTGCTCCATGCTACTCTACCCCAACACTTACCCTCCCCCCCACCCCTACTTGCTTAAATACTATCTTATTGCCAATCACCCTCACTTGCCCCTCACTCTTGCTGCATATAGTCTCCACTAGCTTCCTCCGGCTCCCCTCCTCAGGACCCCAGCCCCTCTGCCAACCTGTCAGTATATCTTTCATCAACCACTACCACCTAACCATCTTTTCTTCCAGAGTCAACTTCTTACCATCCTCAAAAACTGCTAACCAGTGTCTCACCATCTCTACCAATACTGTGACAACCCACCCCAGTGTGAGCCACTCATTGCCTACCACACACAGCACTCTTGTCTGAAGTACATCCCACCTCTGCCACTCACGCTCCCTATTTACACTCCCCATATACTGCCCTAACTCTCTCCAAAACACTATATACTCTCCCAACCAATGGTCAGGAGTCTGCACCACTCCTCTAGCCTGCCCACCCCCCATGCACTCCTCACACTCAAAGTCTCCTCCTGCTACCAAATGCCCAGCCCTATAGTTCAGCATCACATTTCGCCTCATCACTCTTCACCACACCCCCCAGTGCTTCGGGGGGATCCACTTCTTCACCTCTACCACTCATCTCCCTTTTTCCTCACATGCCTCAAGTTGTTAATACTTGTATCCTGTGCCAATTCAACCCCTCTACACATGGCCAACATGAAGTTGGCTCTCTGGCATGCACATATCGCATCGATCTCCCTTTTATTGAGCAAGTTCTATGCTTCCTCCATGATGATTACATGGAAGACACTGTTGATGCAGTGTTTGTAGTGTCTTACCTCGCAGATATTCAATCCCAGACCACTGAGGAGGATACCACAAGCAGTTCTGCTATATACCACTCAATGTGTATTTTCACTTGTGTGGTATCCAAACGGCCTGGCCCTACACCCTCCCCTGTCCTGGATGATATTATGGACTGTTTTGCTGAACAAGACTACTGCTTCAATGACCTCTTCAACCTATTCCACTCCGACCACAATTCTGCCCCTCAACCAATTAACTTAGCACAACCTTCTTCTACTAAAAGCGGAGTCTCCCTCAACCACGCTGCCACCACATTCTCTGCTGCACTGTCAGCTGCCCCTCTCCCGCTCATCCCACCAGATCCTGATGCATTGGCTGGTGAGTTTCCATCTCTTTCTTTACCAGCCACAGTAGTATGGAGCATCAATCTCTCCTTGAAATACAGCCATATCAACCAGTGCCTGCTGGCCATGATGATTGATAACTCATTCCCAGTGATGGCACTTGGTTGGCTACTGGAATGCCACCTAACATTGGGAGTCCCAATGTTGGACCACCAATTTGTTGAATCTCTAGATGATTCAGGCAAATGCATTATTACCAAGAAAGCTACATCTCTATCCAAGGATCTCCCTGACATCCCCACCTTTATCTCCAGTTTACTCACCTACTTCAGTATGGTTGACGATGCCCACCTGGGTCTGACTGAACCCACATCATTCCTCTCTTATACCATCAACTTTGTCTCTCTTGCAAGAACATCGCTCTGGCATACCCTCCTCGACTATCACATTGTCTTTCAAAACAAATGCATTACTGAAGTCACCCATGATGGCATCTTGACTGAATGGTGCCACTGTTGGACTAAACATGACTCCAATTTGTTCATGTCCCTGAGTTTCCATCAGAAGCTGCTGGTACCTGTTTCTACTGCAGCTTCATTTTTCAAAGCATTGTCTTGCTTGCATCAGATCTCTCGCTTGTCTCACTCTAATCGTAGCCCCAGTCCCTCCAAAATCCCACTAGTGTGCCATAACTTCAATAGATCCCTCTTCGACGGCACCACAATGTGAGATCCTGGCTGCTGCCCATGTAAGTACATCTATGCACATATATGCTTAAAATGTGGCCTTGACAACCCTTGGATGGACTGCTCTGACAATCCCTTAAAACAACCCTAGGAACTCACCCCTGACCACATGATACCCACCAGCAATACTCCTCTCCAACTGGCTCCAAACACCTTTCTCTGTCACCCCCTCTCTAAGCCCTTCGACACCACTTCCTCCAATATCCAGGCTTGCTTCCCTCCACTCACTACTGCCCTTCAGCTATCCACCTGGTCTCGAGCCCTTGCCACATACCCAGACCAGGACCTTGCTCATGCTGCCATCAATGCCATTTCTCAAGGTATTCTCATGGGCTTCAATGGTACCCAATGTCATCATATCAGTTATAATCATCAATCCATAATTGCATATTGCTGAGGCAGTCTCCATGGACATCACTCGGGAGATAGCAGCAGGTCTTATCCATGGCCCATTATCAACACCACCATTTCCCTTATTCTGCTCCTCACCCCTGGGTGCTGTTGCCAAGAAGAATTCATCATCAAATAGCAATGCATCCATGACCTCTCCTGGCCTCAACATGGCCCCTCTGTCAATGCTGGTATTGATACGGACATGTTTTGCATGTCTTATATATCCTTTGACAATGAATTAGACCTTATTTGGTGCTTTGGCCATAGCTGTCTACTATCTAAAGTCAACCTCGCTGATGCATTCCATCATATATGCATCCACCTCTCTGACTGGGAATTACTCGGACTTGAATGGCTGGCTCAATATTATTTTGACTGCTGCCTCCCATTCGGCACCAGCTCATCCTCATTCCTATTCAACATTTTTGCCAAACTGCTTACATAGATTGCCATCAACAAGGCCTCCATCATCTCCTCCATTACCTAGATAGTTTTATCCTCGCTTTACCATCTGGCAACCTTCCCCTCACCTCTTCCAACCTGTCCCAGTTCCTTCAACTATGTTACCACCTTGGATGGTCAATGCAGCCATAGAAAATTGTTGGCCCTTTTACATATATCATCTTCCTAGGTATCAAATTAGATATGGATACTATGGAGGCCTGTCTCTCAGCCAGAAAACTCATTGGTATTCTAGATGAGCTCCACCACTGGCCCCCCTGATACTCTTGCTCTCAACCACAGCCTCAATCCCTCATCAGGTCATTGAGCTTTGCCTGCAAAATCATCCTGCCAGGCCGTCCATTTTTGCAGCATTTTATCAACTGCTTGACAAGTACCATTCTGCCATCCCGCTTGATGATGAATTTCAGGCTGATATTCAATAGTGGCTCACATTTCTACCATGCTGGAATGGCATTTTGGTCTTTTACTCTATATACTAGACAGCCGCTTTGGATGCTCATGTACAGACAGATGCTAGTAGCGACATAGGTCTGGGTACCTACTTTGAAGGTGAATTGTTCACCTCCCCCTACTCCACAATGCAACACCTCGACATTCAATTCAAAGAATTATATGCAGTCATTCTGGTCACTGCTATGTAGAGCCTATATTGGACTTTCCACCATATCCTACTCCACACTGATAACCAGGCCATCCTTCACATCATTAACTCTGGCACCACCACTAACCCTGCCCTCCTCAAACTGCTATGTCATGTCTCTCTACTGACAGCTCAATACGCCTTCCATTTCTGTGTGACATATATCTCATCTCAAGACAATGGCATCACCGATGCCCTCTCACATACTGATATGACCTGTTTCCACTCTCTTGCCCCCCTCTGCTCAGTTACTCACCACACTGATAGGCTCCACTAATACTCCCACCTTCCATCCCTCATTGCCTTCTTCCTTTAGTTCGGACTGGCAAGTTCAACATGCCGATCATATTCATCTGGCCAGCAGAGCTCCAATTCTGCACCCTTCATACCCCAACTGACCATCCCACCCTCCCCATGTCTAAGCTGGTGTTGATGTGTTTGGTCTGCTTGCTGGCCCTTCATTGCCTTGCACTGACCACCATCAAGAAGTACCTCTCTGCTGTTCATTCTCTTCACATTGACTCTGGCCTGCCTGACCTGCTAGTGGGGCTTCAACAACTGCCCAGAGTCCTTTGTGGCATCAAATGGTGGCTGGGCACTCGACTCAAATAACCCTGACTCCCTTTCACATCCGACTGTCTCCGCCACCTACTCCTACACCTCCAACTAATGGTAATACCTCTGACCTCACGTTTGTGGCTGCTATCATACTTGTTTACTTCAGCTTCCTCTGGTCTGGGGAAATTACTTGGGACCACCCCTTTGACCCATATGTACATATCCCAGGGTTGTGTGTCCTTCCGCCCCTCCCTCGCTCTCCACTCCCACATTATCCTCACTCTTCTCTCTTCTAAGACTGATCCTTTCCATCATGGTGTTTCGATCCACATCCCACGGGCACCCCCTGGCATTCCCTGCACCGTTGCTCTGCTCTGCCGGCTATTTCTTTCATCTCTGACACCCGAAAATGCCCTGCTCTTTTCCCTGCCTGACCAGAAGGCATTCTCCCAGTATTGGCTAGTGGACTATTTGCAATCCTTATAACCTCATATTGGTCTTAATCCTCGCTTTTATACTGGACATAGCTTTTGGATAGGCACTGCATCTGATACCACAGCAGTAGGTCTGGCCAACTACAAAATTCAAATCTTGGGGTATTGGTCAAGTGATGCATTCCACCCCTACATTTATATACCTATTTCACATATTCTTTCTCTTCATTCTGCCACCATCCCCAATGCCTGTCTTCATCCCTAATTTACCCTGACTGCTCATCGGCCTGACCACTCATCGACCCCACACCACTTGTCATCCTACCCTGCTGTGCCACCCATGCCTGTTCCTATCAACTGATTATTATCATTATCCTCACACCCTCTCTGGTAACTTTCACATTACACAAATTCCACACACACTTTTTGGCACACTTGTCATCATTTTTTGGGGAAGACTCTTAAGGCAATGGTGACCAAGCAAGGTTCTGGCAAGTGTACTGGTATGGGGGATGAGCTGGCCTTCAAATGGCAGCATGGCAAGGGAGGGATAGGACTGGGGATGGGGTTCTTTGGACCGTTGACAGGTGGAGGAGTGGGAGGGGGACAGGAGTCGAGCAAGAGGGCTGGAGGTAGTGGTGCAGTGAGTTTTGCAGCAGCAGTCAAGGGTGGAGGAGGAGGAGGAGGGGCTGAGGAATGGAAGACAGTGGGGAAGGAGAAGGGGAAGTCAGGAAGTGCTGGAGGTGCGCTCTCTGGAGAAGGGAAGGTGGGGGCTGTAGAGGTGTGACTGGCATAGTAGGTGGGACTGCTGATGGTGGTGTGATGGCTAATCTGGAAAAAAAATCCAGATGTGACTGCTGATGGTAACAAGGGGAGCCAGGGAGGATCAGGGCCGGTGCACAAGGGCAATCTCTCAGATGGTGTGATGGGCCTAGTGGTGGTACCATTACTCAAGAAGTCGATCTCCGAATTCGCAGTCACAGTGAGCTTCCGGGGCCTGGCAGTGATGGCGAAGATGATTTTGGGACTCCTGGGGAAGCAGTTGGTAGATGTGGTATTAGTGAAGTTCCTGAAAGGACTGGAGGGAGTTGAGGTTGGATTTGTTGAGGAGAAGCACCTGGTGGAGGCTCTGGTGAAGGGGATCAATGTGGGTGAGGTGGCAGTGCTGATGTCAAGGTGCTTGTGCTGGGACCCATGGGTGGTGCACCTAGTAGTCAAGGGGGTCCCTACAGTATCAGTGGAGGAGACTAGAAGCAGGGTCAGTAAGGTGATGAAGGAGTATGGAGATGTTGTGGATATCGGCTTTCAGATGTGGGAGGGGACATCATTCAGGACAGGAGATGTGGAGGTGAGACTGAGGATGGCCGGAAGGGAGGCGACAGGGAAAGCGGGAGATTGGCCAAGGGCCATGAAGTGGGGCCCAGTCAAGTGCATATTGAGGGTGAGAGGGACTGAGAAAGAGAAGGAGGACCTATTGATGGCCTTGTGGGAGCTAGAAGGGGCTGTGGAGCAGAGGGCGAAGGCCTGGGAGGCCTTTGAGGATGCAACAGTAGAGGAGATAAATGGCAGGAAGGTGCAAGTGGATAAGAAGGCATGGGAGAGGGAGCAGGGGAGGCAGGTGCAGAGGGACCTACTGGCAAGCCTTAAGAAGAAGTCGGGTTCAGGGATGGTGCCCCCACCGGGGTTCACTGGTGGGGGGCTTGAGGCATCACAGTATGCCCCTCGGCAGAAGAAGATTATTGGCAAGGATGAACCGGAGTTCTTCAATGACCTGGATGAGGAGGAGGGGGACCAGCCAGGAACAGGGGTGTCCTCACATGGTACTCTGGAGCATGAGATGGAAAGAGAGGATGTGGTGATGAAGGGGACACAGCGAGTGAGTTTTGGTATCCCGGATGTTGTGCTTGGAGGGCTGGTGGTGGGGGTGGAGGGGACACACCCCAGTGGAGTTGAGGATAAGGTCGCTGAAGATGATGGTGGGCATAAGGAATACAAGAGGCCCATGACCCCTGGTGTGGGGCATATTGGGGGAGCAGGATGGCTGCTGGCCACTCTCAATGATCTGGTGGCAGACGAGCTTGCAGAGGTGGACTTTAGGGTCCTGGGGGGGGCAGAGTGGCAGGGAATTCTGGCAGGAGAAGGGGTGGTGGACAAACTGCTGATGGAGGTGATGGCAATCTTATTGGTAGAAGAGGGGTATGAGGTGGTGCAAAGAGGGAGGCTGAGTTGAGGGAGGAGGCTGGGCGAGTTGTGGAAGACTGTTGGGTATCCAAGGATGGAGTGGATCTGTGGAAGTCAGTCTGTGAGGACTACAGGGAGGAGGCAGAGGAGAAAGATGATGAGGATGCTCAAGGGGTTGCAGCTGCACTGGCAAGGAAGGAGATTGAGGAGGAAGAGGTGGAGGCGGAGCACCTGTTGGACTTATCTAGGATGGATATCGAGCTGGAAGTTTGAGTGGACTGAGAGAACAGAAATATCTACAGACATTTTCCTTATGAACAGTACTACTAACATTTTCTCTTTGAATGTCAATGGGCTGCGGGGTGTGAGGCACCATCAAAATATGTTTGAATGGCTATGGGGCTTAAAGGCAGATCTTTTTCTATTATAGTATGTGCGGTGCGAAGAGGAGGTGGACAGGTCGAATTGGACTAGGGAGTGGGGTGGAGTGGCTGAATGGTGTGGAAGTGTTGGAATTTTGATATGGCAGGGTAAAGGGGAATTGGTGGACATTGGAGGGTGGGGGGACTGTATAGTCTGGGGAATGTGGAGGAGGCTGGGGTGGGGTCCAATAGTAGTTGGATTGTGCTATTGTCCGGCAGTCTGGGGGGAAAGAGTGGACTGGTTGGAAGGGCTACTGGAGGAGGGGTCCCTGGTAGAGGCTGGGGTGGATCTCCTGGGAGAGGACTTCAATATGGTGTGAGATAGTGTGTTGGATAGGTCTGATGAAGGAGCTGGAGTAGTTGGTCACAGTGGTGGGCTGGGCAGGTGGGAGGAGATTGAGAGACCAAGTGTGCTGAATGATGTGGCTAGGACAAAGTGGGGAATGGACAAGGTCTTCACACACTGGGTTGATGGGCTGGGAACAAAGATTGACTGGGTGCTCTTGGCTGACTACTGGGGTATTGATGTCTGGCAGGAAATTGGGGTGGTCTGGTGCCCCTGGTTGGATCATTGTGGAGTGCTAGGGCAGGGGAAGTTCAGGGGCAGTGGAGAAGGGCCTGGACATTGGCACCTCAACTGTGCTTTACTGAGAGAGGGAGACTTGTGGGAGAAATGGGAGGAAGAAGTGGTGGCCAGCATGGCGAGATGGAAGGAGGAGGGGGCAATGGTGGGGCTCCAGTGGGTGAAGCTGAAGGAGGTGGCAAGAATGTACTGGAGTGAGGCAGAGAAACAGAGAGGAAGGCTTCAGCAGATGAAGGGGAAGTGGGCATCCCGTCGGATGGAGCAACTCCTTTGAGAGTGGTCAGAGCTAAAGAGGTGTAGGAGAGAGGAGGAGGAGGAGGACTGGCAGGAGGCATGAGTGAGGATGGAGATTGAGGAACTGAAAGGAGTCTGGAGGATGGAGGAGGAGAGCCGAGTACAGGGCATGGTGGCAAGGCTCAGATGGCAGGGGCTGGAGGAAGGAGAGAGGCCAATCAAGTATCTCTCCCGATCGCTTAGGGCAAGAAGAGTGAGGCAGAGGTGGGAGGGGATCATCAGAGAGAATGGTTATCTGGTGACAAGAGACCAAGGGATCCTTGGGGAGCTGAAGGGTCGTTGGGGGAAGTTGTGGAGTGAGGAAGAGGGAGGAGCAGATGGTGAGGCCATTGCTGAATGCTTAAAGGACTGGTGCCCCCCGGAGGTGGAGGGGCTTGGGGAACTGTCGAGACCAGTGAGAGAGGAGGAGATTCTGCAGGTTCTGGTGGCTACCAAGTCAGGGACTGCCCCTGGGGAGGATGGGCTGCCATGGGACTTCTGGAAGAAAATGGTCAAGGTAGAGGAGGTGCGACAGGAAATGAGAGGATATGTGTGATGAGGTGATTGAGTCTGGGTCTTGGCTGGGTGATTAAAAGTTGGGGTTTGTGGCACTCCTCTTCAAGGATTAGGGACAGAGGGAGGACTGGAAGAATTGGTGACCAATCATGCTCCTGGATATGGACAGAAAGTTGATCACAAAGGTGCTGGTGGCTAGGCTGCAGGTGGTGGCCCAACAGATCTTGGGGGAGGAGCAGTGAGGCTTTGTGGGGGGATGGTTGATTAGAGATGGCACAGCGTGGGTGCATGGAGTTATTGAAGGGGCACGAGCTATAGGAGTGGATGGCAGGTTGGTTTTCTTGGATCAGGAGAAGGCATATGATAGGGTGTGACGAGTTTGGCTGCAGAAGGTGCTGGAGAGAATTGGGATTCCTGAGATGCTGGGAAATATAATTGTCCGCCTTCTGGAGGAGAGTCAGGCAGTGATCATGGTGAATAGTCACAGGGGAGTGGCCTTCCCCCTTGGGCAGGGTGTTCCCCAGGGAGACCCCCTGTCCCCCATTCTATATGTGCTGTCCCTGGAGCCTTTGTTGGATAGAGTCAGGAGGAGAGTCGAGGGGCTGATGGTACTTGGAGTGAACTGGAAAGTGGGGGCCTTTGCTGATGATATGGTGGTGGGCCTGGGTACCGTTGAAGATGTTGTGGAGCTTAAGGAGGCTGTAGGATGGTATGAGCAGTGTTCTGGGCAGAAGCTGAACTGGCATAAGTGTGAAACAATGGTCTTGGGGAATGGGCTGGTGGGAGGGGACATTATTGGAACAATTGTCCCTCCTGGGGAGGCAGTGCGGTACTTGGGGATTTTTCTCTCCGTATATGGGTCGGTCCTTCCCAAGGCATGGTGGATAGCCAGAGTGGGAATGTGGGGAGGGGTACTGGGGAGCTGGGGAGGGTGACACATCTCTCTGGCTGGCAGGGTCAATATTCTGAATGTTTACTGGATGCCGAAGCTGTGGTATTTGGCATACCATCTGGACTTTTCTGCCTGGGTGGTCAAGAGGCTGCAGAAGCTGGCAAGAGAGTGGATTTGGGCTGGCCACCAAAGTCAGATTAAGTGGGAGGTCTTGGTGACGCCAGTGGAGAGGGGGGGCCTGGGACTGGTGGACTTTCCAAAGCACCTGCACTGCTTAAGGGCCTGGTGGTTGAAGAGAGCAGCGGTGCTAAAAGGGAGTGGATGGGTCCCCCTGATGCAGAAGGTGTGGGAGGTGAGGTTTGCCCCCCAAGGGTCTTCTGGGGACCTTACAACATTGGTAGAGGGGGGAGGAAGTAGAAGACTCTGGTATAGGGGGTTCTGGTGGGGGGTGGCTGAGGGAGTACACAGAATTGGTGTTAGGTTGGAGTGCCATGGGGCGGCGGAGCAGCAGGGGAGAGGAGAATGGCAGTGGCATAGACTGGTACTGGGTGGAGTGCTAGCAATAGACTTTGACCTAGGGGATGGAGTGGAGAGTCAGGAGGGTACAGGGCAGGATATTTAGCCAGAGAGGTGGCAGTGAGTGGATATTGGAGAGGAGTGGGACTGGAGCGAACTGTGGACTTGGGGTAAGGAGATGAAGAAGTGGCTACTGCCCAAGTTCTGGGTGGTGTGGTGGAGGGTGCTAAGGCGGAATGTGATGCTGAACTTCAGGTCAGGGCACCTAGTCCCAGGGGGGGATTTCAAGTGTGAGGAGTGTCAAGGAATAGGGCAGGA
>RQIL01020165.1:0-10102 GCA_003951145.1 Jimgerdemannia lactiflua | reverse complement strand
ATTTTTACTATTTTAATTCAATTTTAATTAGTTTTCTAAACTATACTGGTTTTTTCATTGATATAGCTTATTAATCTTATGTAGATAATTTATATAACTTATAGTTTTTTAAATAGTATAGATTCTCAGTAGTGCTCCAAATAAGTCAACTCAAATTAATTCAAATCAATTCAAAGTGGCCTATAGATGATACAAATACAATATATCAATATTATTGTTTTGATTTCCAAATTAGATGATAAATTATTTACATTAATAACTTTATGAAATATCATCCAATTTTGATAATCATAGTGTTATTTGGAAGCTCTTAAAGAGACCTTTCTAATGATATCAAGAACATTGAAATCAGATAATATATTGTCAAGTTATTAATCAAAAAATTCTTTTGAAGAAATTTCTAAACTTAGTATGTCAGATATTTTCCTCAATAACTCCATAATGTATTATCCAATTTTAATATTCTTAGTATCATTAGAAAGGTTCAAAATTGGATAATTATTCATCAAGTTATTAATATAAACATTTAATTGTCTAATTTGGAAAATATATCAAATTGTATGACCACTAAGCCACTTTGAATTGATTCAAATTGACTTGTTCAAATCTCTAATTCTTAGTGATTAATAAAGAATATTAAATTTCATCTCTCTCTGGTAACTTTCACATTACACAAATTTCCAAACCTACTTTTGATATACTTTTTATTATTTATTGGAGAATACTCTTTAGGCAATGGTGACTAAGCTAGGTTCTGGCAAGTGTACTGGGTGTGGGAGGTGAGCCAGCCTTCAAATGGCATTATGGCAAGAGAGAGATACCATCTACAAGTGGAGGAGCAGGAGGGGGGCAGGAGTCGAGCAAGAAAGCAGAAGACATTGGAGCAGTGAGTTTTGTGGTAGCAGTCAAGAATGGCAGAGGAAGAGACGACACTGAGAGATAGAAGATAGTGGGAAAGGATAAGGAGAAGTCTGGAGATACTGGAGAAACACTCTCTGGAGGAGGGAAGGAGGGGGCTGGGAGAGATGTAACAGGTATAGTGGCTAGTACTACTTATGGTGGTGTGATGACCAATCTGAAAAAAAATCCAGATGTGACTACTGATGGTGGCAAGGAGAGCCATGGGGGATTGGGACTGATGCACAAGAATGATCTGTCAGATAGTGTAACAGGACTGGTGGTGGTCCCATTACTTAAGAAGTTGATCTTAGAATTTATAGTCACAGTGAGCTTCTGAGGCCTAGCAGTGATGGCAAAGATGGTCTTGGGGCTGCTGGATAAGCAACTGGTAGATGTGGTATTTGGGATGTTCCTCAAAGGGCTGGAGGGCATTAAAGTAGGATTTGTGGAGGAGAAATACCTGGTGGATGCTCTGTTGAAGGGGATCATAGTGGGTGAGGTCATGGTTCTGAAATTGAGGTATCTGCACTAGGACCCCAGAGTGGTGGACCTGGTGGTCAAGGGGGTCACAACAGTATTAGTGAAGGAGATGAGGAGTAGAGTCATGAGGTGATATAGGAGTATGGGGATATCATCAATATTTGTTTTCAGATGTGGGAGGGAATGACTTTCAGGACAGAAGATGTAGAGGTGAGACTGAGGCTGGCTGAGAGGGAGGCAATAGGGAAGGCAAGTGACTGACCAAGAGTATTGAAGTGGGACCCTATTGAGTACAAGGTGTCGAGAGTGAGGGAAACTGAGGAAGAGGAAGAGAACTTGTTAATGGTACTGTGGGAGTTGGAAGGGGCTGTGGAGCAGAGAGTGAAGGTATGGGAGGCCTTTGAGGATAACTGTAGTGGAGAAGATTGATGGCAGGAAGATGCAAGTAGATAAGAAGGCATAAGAGAGAGAGCAGGGAAGACACATGTAGAAGGATCTACTAGTGAGCCTTAAGAAGAAGGCAAGTGTGGGGAGGGTATCACCACTGGGGTTCCCTGGTGGCCTTGAGACCTCACAGCATACCCCCCAGCATAAGAGGACTATTGGGGAAGATGAGTCTGGGTTCTTTACAGATCTGGATGAAAAGGAGGATAACTGGGCAGGAATAGGAGAGACCTTAGATAGCAGCCTGGTGCCAGAGGCTGGTAGGGAGGACATGGTGATGAGGGGGACACAGAGCATGAGGTTTGGAGTCCCAGATGTCATGCTTGGAGAGATGGTTATTGGGGTAGAGGGAGAGCAATCTGGGGAACCTGAAGGAGAGGATGCAGAGGATATTAGTCGGAACAGGGAGAGCAAGAGGCCCATGACCCCAGGTGTTGGTTGAATTGGAGGAGTGGGATTGCTGCTGGCTATGCAATGATCTGGTGGTGGATAAACTTACAGAGGTGGATTTCCATATCCTGGGGGAGGCAGAGTGGCAGTGCATCCTGGCAGGAGAGAGAGTGTTGGACAAGCTGTTGATGGAGGTGATGGCAATCTTGCTGGGTATGAGGTGGATGCAAGGAGGGAAGCTAAGCTGAGGAAGGCAGCAGGGTGGGTAGTAGAAGACTATTGGGTGACAAAGAATGGGGTGGAGCTATGGCGGTCAGTCTGTGAAGACTACAGGGGAGAAGTGGAGGAGAAAGATGATGAGGCTGCTGAGGAGATAGTTGCTGCATTGGAAAAGATTGATAATGAGAAGAATGAGGTGGAAGCTGAGTATCTCTTGGACTTGTCAAGGATGGACATCAAGCTGAAATTCTGAATGGACTGGGAAAGTTGCACTATCTACAAACACTATTCTCCATGAACAGTACAACTAATATTTTATATTTGAATGTCAATGGGTTGTGGGGGTTGAGGTGATATCAGAATATGTTTGAGTGGTTACAAGAATTGGAGGCTGATCTTTTTTTGTTGCAGAATGTGAGATGCGAGAAGGAGATAGACAGGCTGAATTGGACTAAGAAATGGGGCCAGGTGTTTGAATGGCATGGAAGTATTGGGATATTAATTCGCAAGGGGAAAGGAGAGCTGGTAGACATTGGGGGTTGGGGTGAGCACCTCATATAGAAAATGTGGAGGAGGCCAGGGTGGGGCCCAATAGTGGTGGGATTATATTATTATCCAGTGGTCCATGGTGAGAGAGTGGACTGGTTGGAAAGGCTGCTGGAGGATGGATTACTAATAGAGGCTGGGGTGGATATCCTGGGTGGAGTTTTCAATTTAGTGCAGGATGCTGCTCTGGATTGGTCTGATGGGGAGTAGGAGTTGTTGGCTGAAGTTGTGGGCTGGGCAGGTGGGAGGAGATTGAGAGGCTGAGTGCTCTGGGAGATGTGGGGAGGGCCAAGTGGGGTGCAAATAAGGTATTCACTCATTGGATAGATGGACTGGGAATGAGGATTGACTGGGTGCTCTCAGCTGACTGCTTGGGAGAAGATGTTTGGCAGGAACTTGGTGTAGTCTGGTGCCCTTGATTAGACAATTGGGGGGTACTAAGGCAGGGGAACTTTGGGGGTAGTGAGGAGGGGCCTGGACATTGGCAGCCCAATTGTGTGCTGCTGGTGGATGGAGATTTATGGGGGAAGTGGGAGGGGGAGATAGTGTCTAGTGTGACTAGATAGAGGGAGAAGGGGGCCGCAGCTGGGCTCAGGTGAGTGAAGTTGAAGAAAGCAGCTGGGGTGAAGTGGGGAGGCAGAGAGAGAGGCTTCAGCAGAAGAAGGGACTGTGGGCATCCTGTTAGTTGGAACAACTGTCATGGCAGTGGTCAGATTTGAAGAGATGCAGAGGGGAGGAGGAGGAGGACTGGTGGGTGGCATAAGTGAGGATGGTGATTGAGGAATTGAAGAGAGTGTGGAGAATGGAAGAGGAGAGTCATGTGTAGGGAATGGCAGCAAGACTTAGGTGGCAGGGGCTGGTGGAGGGAGAGAGACCAACCAAGTACCTCTCTAGGCTGCTGAAAGTAAGAAGAGTGAAGCAGCAGTGGGAGGAGATCATTGGCAAAGATGGCAGTTTGGTGACTGGGGTCCAGGGGGTCCTTGGCGAGCCTAAGGATCATTGGGGGAAGCTGTGGAGTGAGGAAGAGGGAGGTGTGGACAGTGAGGCCATTAAAGAGTATCTGGAGGACTGGTGCCCCCCAGGGGTGGAAGGGCTTAAGAAGCTGACAAGATATGAGAGAAGAGGTGATTTTGTATGTCTTGGTATCTATAAAGTCAGGGACTGCCCCTGGGGAGGATGGGCTGCCCTGAGACTTCTGGAAGAAGATGGTAAAAGGTCAAGGAGGTGCACCATGAGATGAGGGATATATGTGATGAAGTGATTGAGTCTGGGTCCTGGCTTAGTGGTCAGAAGTTGGGATTAGTGGTACTATCTTACAAGAATAAGGGACAGAGGGAGGACAGGAAGAATTGGTACCCAATTATGCTCCTGGATATAGATAGAAAGTTGGTCACAAAGGTGCTGGTGATGAGGCTACAAATGGTGGAATAGCAGGTCCTGGGAGAGAAGCAGAGGGGCTTTGTTGGAGGGAGGCTGATTAGAGATGGCGTAGCTTGGGTGCATGGTGTTATTGAAGGGGCTAGAGCTGCTAGAGTAGATAGGCTGGTTTTCTTAGACCAGGAGAAGGCCTATGATAGAGTGCAGTGAGTCTAGCTGAGAAAGGTTTTGGAGAGGATTGGGATATCTGAGGTATGAGGAATACAATTGTCTGCCTTCTGAAGAGAAGTCAGGTGGCAATTATGATGAATAGACAGAGGGGAGTCTCCTTCCCCCTTGGGTGTGGGGTACTGCAGGGGGATCTCTTGTCACTGATTCTATATGTATTGTCCTTAGAGCCACTGTTGGACAGAGTTAGAAGAAGAATTGAAGGGTTGACTGTACTGGGCATTAATTGGAAAATGGGGGCCTTGGTGGATGATATGGTAGTAGGCCTGGGCACTACTGAGGATGTGGTAGAGCTTAAGAAGGCCATAGGATAGTATGAATAGTGCTCTGGGCAGAAGCTAAACTGGCACAAGTGTGAGATAATGGTCCTGAGAAATGGACTGGTTGGAGGGGACATTATTGATACTATTGTCCCCCCTGGGGAAGTAGTGCAGTATCTGGGGATTTTCCTCTCAGTATATGGATCAGTACTGCCTAAGGTGCAGTGGGAGGCCAAGGTGTGAGTATGGGAAGATGAGCTGAGGAGCTGGGGAGGGTGGCATATCTCTCTGGTGAGCAGGGTAACTATATTGAATATTAACTGGATGCCGAAGTTGTAATATCTAGCATACCACTTGGACTTTCTGGCATAAGTGGTCAAGAGGCTGCTGAAGTTGGTGAGGGAGTAGATCTGGGTGGGCTGTAGGAGTTAGATTAAGTGGAAAGTCTTAGTGACACTGATGGAGAGAGGGGGCCTAGGGCTGATGGACTTTCCTAAATGGCTGTACTGCCTTTGTACCTGATGGTTGAAGAGAGCAGTAGTGCTGAGAGATAGTGGATAGGTTCCTTTGATGCAGAGGGTGTGGGAGGCTAGATATGCTCCAAGGGAGTCTTAGGGGGACCTACAGACATTGGTGGAGGGGGGAGGAAGTAGAAGGCTCCAGTATAGGGGATTCTGGTGGGGGGTGACTGAGGGGGTGCACAGGATAAGTGTTAGATAGAAGGGCCTTGTGGAGGCTAGGTGGCAGGGTGCAGGGATGTAGCAGTAGCACAAACTACTGTGGAGAGGTGTGCCAGCAATAGACTTTGATCTGGGGGCTGGGGTGGAGAGTCAGGGTGGAATAGGACAGGACCTTTGGCCAGAGGGATGGTAGTGAGCAGGGATTGGGAAGGAATGAGACTGAGGAGGACTGTGGTCCTGGGAGATAGAGATGAAGAAGTGATTGTCCCCCAAAGTCTGGGTGGTATGGTGGAGGGTGCTGAGACAGAATGTGATGTTGAACTTCCAGTCTAGCCATCTGGTACCAGGAGGGGCCTTTGAGTGTAAGGAGTGTTTGGGAGTCGAGCAGGAGGGGGGGGTGGTGCAGACCCCAGGACACTGGCTTGGCAAGTGTGAGGTCCTGGAAAGCTTCTGGGGAGAGATAGAAGGCAAACTGGGTGGAGTCTCCAGGAGCCATGCAACTGGTCACTGGGAAGTATTGAAGAGGCGAATGCTGGGGAGAATTGGTGATGAGTGGCTCACATTGGAGTGGGCATTGGCAATTTGGGTGGGGCTTTCAGGTTATTGGCAGGCAGTGTTTGAGGAGGGCAAGCCAATGACAAGGGAGAAAAAGATAATAAGGTGGAAGGGACTGCTGATGGACTTGCTGTTGGGGTGGCAGAAAGGGTGGGACCTGTAGGGGGGTTATTGTAGAAAGTTGGTGAAGGCCATCTGTGACAAGAGTGGAGGAAGGACTCAAGTTGTTGGGAGAGAAGTTGTTTTTGCAAGAGTTGGAGTTGGCAGGTGATTGAGTGAGGGTATGGGGTAGAGGATGGATGGAAAGGGGCTACTGGTGTGGTATGAGGACACCTTCAATGTATTAGATAGTTAATAAATGGGGCTGTGGCCTATAGAAAAGAAAAAAAATATAAAAATATTAAATTTTTCTTTTGGCTTAATTTTAAAAGTGAACCAAAGTAATAAATTGGTTCTTCAGACTCAGTTTAGCAAGTAGACCAAAAATATTAGTAGACTTTATATTGATAAGTAGACTAGAGTTGCATTAGAAAAATAAAGCTCAGAATCTCCTTAATAGTGACTTTTAAACACTTCAGAGTACACTGTACCCTCAGGGTTCAGTATTCCCTCTAGGTATGCTGTACCCTCAGGGCTCAAAATGTTCCCTGATTTGGTTACCCAAGAGGATTCCTGTCCAAGGACCACATACACAAGAACCCAGCACTATTCACGTGGTTCATGAAAATCGGCGTTAGTCAGTTATTTATACAAATCAGGTAGCACACATGGGTGGGGGTATCTATTCTAGGTAACTATACTTTGCGGTTTTTCATCTTACTGTAATGGTCGCTCATCACGGTATTTTTAACCAATCATTGACTACATCTGTGGATATCTATGTTATGTTTCGCAAGGCTATCAAGACGCTGCATCACCAATTACGTCCCGCCTCCACCAACTGATATACCCATCGCCTATGTCGTAAGGGGATTCCTGATAATAGCAATTCATTAACTGAAACCCAAATTGCACCATCAGTTCCCGGCTCGTATTCTGCAAATAATCGGGCAATACCACTATCTTCAACTTTGGGCACCCCCTAACCATTTTACTGAGAAACTCCCGGTGGACGGAATTGCATCCGTGCAACACCAGCTGGCGGAGCTCTGGCCACCACCCCCAAGGTGGTTCGTCTGTTGCTCTCAGGTTCCCAACAATGTCCGGGCACTGAGAAAGAATAAGCCACTCTAGGCGAGGCTGACTCCAGGCTAAGGTGCGCAAAAACAAGTCATCCAGCTGGCTGTTTGTCATTCCAAGGCGAGTGATGCCGGAGCATCGCCCAAGCAAGTAACACAAAGCTCCGCTGGAAATTTCCATGGTATCGTATCGATTTATAACAGCAAACTCCGTCAGGCGCGGGCAGCAGGTGGCGAGCGCAATCACCAAATTATTAGGCTCAGCGGAGTCGGTGAAATCCAAATAACAATCCTCCAGTATGAACCTCTCGAGGTGTGGCCAGTGGTGGGCAATCGGGGTTATTTCATCGATTGGTGTGGAATCAAAAACGATATCGCGCATGTTATGGCATAGTCTAAGCGCGCGTTGCATCGGGTTGTTAAGTTCTAGGTGTCTGGTTTCAAGAAATTCAAGGCGGTCAGCAAATGATTCGATGAAGCGAGGGACAAAGGCGTCAAGGTCAAATTTGTTATCATTTTCACATTTTTCACATTGGACAACAAAGCTCGTGATTTTGTTGCAGAATGGAATAATGCCAACAAAGAAATGTTGAATTTTGTTCACAATTTCCGCGGAAATTTCCGTGGAATATTCTCCCACAAGGGCCCAAATAGTGAGTTTGCGCAGGTGAGGAGTCACGGCCAAAATGTTCTTGTATGCCATGGCTGACTCGTCGCAAAACCCCAGCACGCCATGAGACACGTCGATCAACAATTCGGCTTCGATATGGAGCTCGAAAACGAGGTCGCAATGATGGAGGCGGAGGCGGTGTGATTCGGCAAGCAACTTGGCATATCGTATTCCTTCATCTGCGCCCCAAAATTGCCAACCGCCGTGAAGCGAGACGTCGCTGGTAAGCGGGAGGGTTTCGCAGTACCAACTGGTGCAAACCAACGAGCATGCGAACAGGTCTAAAGAGCGCCAGTCCAGGTCCGAAAATATTTGCCGAAGGATTTCAGGAGGAAGGATAGGAGATTCTCGTCGGGCTGGATGCTCGGTGAAAGCGGTGTTCAGGCTAGGTGATGTGGAGTCCATTATTCAGAGGGCGGGGGAGGGGGGAGAGAATGCGACCAAAAAGAAAAGCATCACAAAATCCTGGTACTGTAGCGCCCTACATTTAAGTACATGCGTACACCGGCATGTAATTATGTCACTTACACATGATCACACAGGGATGATCAAGACAATGACACAACGAGATAGGACAAATCTCGTTCTGTTCGGAGTTCTAAGACATGGCATTGTAGTGACCTGCATTGTGCTGGCGTAATCGCCACATACGTAATTCGACCGGAAATAATTTATATTACACGCTTAACCAATATTGCCTTTCAGTCGTCAGTGCCTTGAAACAATTATAAACACAATTATATAATGCCATGTTTCAGCGAGACAACTGCGGAATCAAACCTTCCGTTTCAAAAAGGAATATATCGAAATGTTTGGAACCGTCGGCTTGGGTCATTTACTAGACAAAGAACTTCCACGACACTTTCTCTGTCTTTGTAATCGGACAACTTCGTGCACAATTATCTTCATTGAATGAAATGTCTACCAGAAATAAGAGAATTCACCCTAAGGGACCTAGACATCTAAGGAGAAGCAAGCCTCATGAAGCAGCATTACTTTGGAAACATATCTGCTCACAAAATGCTAGCCTAATAGTCAAATAAGTCCCCAAGAATGTACCATAAGTTAGGCAAAAATTCTTGAAAGAAACCAAAGAAGACACCAAGAGGAATCTAGTTCAAGGACCACACACATTGGAGCCCAGTACTATTTATGTGATTCATGAAAATCAGCATCAAAAATATCAATCTACAAGGCTTGTAAATGGAAAAGTATATATTGAAAATGTCAGAATCCTCATTAATACAGAAGCAGCAGTCTGTATCATCACATAGTAAATACTAGAAAGAATTAGATAAGGAATTGATAAAGAGACCAAAGCAAGGATCATCATTGTAGAGAGGTCAGTATCTATATCTTTGGGATTAGTCAGAGATATCCCCATTTAAGTCGAAAAAGCCTGTCTTAATATACTCTAAACTGTAGTGATATCAGTAATCTCCTATAATTTGATCCTGAGAACTGACTGACTACAACAAGTTGGAGCAAATGTAAATATCAAAAAACAACTTCTAGTCTTCTCTATCTATAGACAGAAGTATAGGATATCTATCAAATTTAAAGGGGTACTGAAGAAATCAAACCAGACTTCTGAAATTAAATAGTAAAAAGATAGAGATATGCCTATCTCTATAGAGAATAAGAGGGCAGCAAATTTTTAACAACTAGAAAGTAACTTTAATACTCCTGAGGATTAAGAAAGTGGTTTAAAAGATATTTTATTAGAGTTATTCATATTGAAGATATAGAAAAAATTATTAATAGAGCTATTGGTAAAGAGAGTGTACTTGAATTTGTAAGACTATCTACTTAACTAATACTATATTTGATTGCAATTGAAATTATATAAGCCTATAATAATTTCTACTCATTAAGAGATAATTTTAGTAATTGTCAAGTCCTTAACCTTAAAAAAATACCAATATTAGCAATTGAGGATAAGGATTATTCTGTAGAAGCTATTATTGCTCTATGACTAAATTACTTCAGTGAGCTATACTTTGATAGTCAGTACTTGTTAAAGATAAAGCAAAGACTGTGATTAATATAAAATTGGATATATTGATAAGTTGCATTCATGGAAAGCTAAATGAGTTACAATTTTTGTAACTTATATTAAAAAAGGTTATGTGATAGGATGTTATTTATTTTCTCTCCTTATTCTTTAAATTATAT
>RQIL01020154.1:0-10104 GCA_003951145.1 Jimgerdemannia lactiflua | reverse complement strand
GACGAATACATGTCCAAATTCAATGATTTTTAGCTTTTTAGATTTCCCTATATAAGAGGAATCTAACAAGCTAAAGGTCATTGAATTTGGACATGTATTCGTCGAGTTATTACATTTCGAAAAATAGAGTTTGAATCAGAACTCGAATTGAATTAGCCTTTGATTTGATTTGAATTGAATTGAATTAGCCTTTGATTTGATTCGAATCGAATCGAATTGGACCTTTGATTCAATTGAATTGAATTGAGTTTGGGTCAAATTTGATTTGATTCGATTCATTGGGAGCACTAAGCTGGAGGCATCAGAAACTGTAAAAAAGTAGAAAAAATATTGATCTGACACTAATAAAAGGGCAACTCATCACCATTGCCTTCCTCCCACTGTCCTTCAATAGGTATAGCAAACTATACTGAGGTAGAGAGGTTGTGAGTTAGGGAAAAAGAGACTTGGCTGATTGCCTACCAGACCTTGTGACTAATATGGTAGTGGAGAAAGGAGTCAACCATCGAACCCCATTCACCTTCATCAGCTAACAATTATTGGCAGGATGGGGAGACCACCTGGAGAGCTAAGGCAAGGAGAGCTAAGGCAAGTAAACGCGAACACCCACACACCGCGATCTATTCTCTATGTAAAATGTCCTGGCAGGCACTCATTCGTGATTATGTCAATAGGTTCGGAGGCATGTGATTGACGACATCAAAGATCGAACGAGTCTCCCGAGGTAGTGGATGAAAATGCAATGACGCGAGGGCCTTAGAAGACTTACCAAGCTGTATGGTTCTTTTAGTATCTTTGATAGGATTATATGGCGCCCATACGTGGGCTATTGTATTAGTAAAAATAAGCTGTATAAATAGGGGTTGTTTTCCAGGATAATAAAGGGAGAATTCAGTATATCAACGAGAACGCGTGCAATCGGGGAATTCGTGCGAGCAGGTTCATTTCAGGTTCGACAGATTCCTTTTCAACGCTTTACATAGGAAATTCCTTTCGCGAAAGATCCGGACATTGCATCGATCAGAAAATGAGATATTTCACATCGTCGGAAGACGGCTCCACCGTCGAACACAGTAGTAGCACGTTGCATGAACCAAAAAATCCGGAGAATCCACCACGTAATCCAGAGGCTCCCGCAAGGAAGTGTCGTCGAATGCGGGATTATTGGTCAAGGCAGACATGGCACGGGTTTCGAAAGCAAATTCCGCGGAGCGCGCGTCACCACCAAAAAGCTCCACAGGGGCACAACAATGAAGGATGCTGATCTGACACGAGCTCGAGCTACTCTATCGACTAGGACACTGTAGTTTCGTAAGCTACCCCATAGGCCTCTACCAAATGAAGGACATTGTCTGCTTGATACAAGACCTTGTACAAAATGACGCCTCGATAACGACTGTATACCAAGATTAGGATATGCTTGTGTACCCCAAGAAATGCATCGGAATAGGGTTGCCCATGGAAATCTTGAAGCAGAAAATATGCTTTTGCACCAGTATCTCAGACCAATACTCAGAATTCCCATTTTGATATATGTAACATTGGTACCATCTCAATTTGTCCTCCACAATCTACGTTTATCTTGATTGTGCTTAGTGTAGCTGTGCGAGTTCGGTTTTAGCAGATATTGACATCCATCCAAGAAGGTGTGATACTAATAAATCACACAGACCGATATGTCGACTGAGGCCGCAATATTTCGGCGGAGGAATCAATGCTTGTGCATATCTATGGATTTGGTGCGGTTGTGTGGGAAATCGCCAAATTGAATGGCGATTCAGTCAAACCGTATTCGATTCTGGTTGATCTCAACGATCATCTTGCCATCGAGTCGACAAATTCCTCATCGAATCTCATCAGCGATAATGATGACTGCCGCCGGCCTTTACTTCTTGGATGAGAAGAAATATAAAAAGGCAATTGTGAACCTTTCCGAGGGCGGCTACAAATGATTACCATGTAGCTTCCCTGTGTATGTTCGGACGCAGTGAGAAGGCGCTTGGAAGAGATCCGGTGATGGTTCAGAAAGTCGGCAACCGAAGGTGACCCTGAAGGACAACTTTATCTCGCTGAATGTTATAAATTCAAATACAAAACTACTCAGAGCATTCCCAACGCGCCGAATGGTACAATACGTCCGCGATGGCTGGCAATGCCAGGTCTCTTCAGCCATTGTACAAGGCCGTCGACGAACGGAATGAGTCGATACTGGGATGGTTTTGTATGGTCTTGAGCTTGGAATACAGCGATCCAATTTCTACTGAGATCAAGAAGGCGGGTGACTGATAGCGGAAACACTGTGGCAGTATATATTGGCAACTGTGTACAATTAATATTCGGACTCTACGAGCGCTACAAATAATAAAGTGGAACCAGGCACGGAATGGATGTTCAAGTCGGACAAAGGAAAAAACGCTTCAACGCTGGAAAAAATTGGCAAATTCTGCCTGGAAGGTCTTGGCGCCCATCAACAAAAAGCAACAAGCGGCGACATATATTTCATCAATTTTCTCTGCTAAATAGTTGGAACCGAGGAAGGTTATCCCGATAATTACACCAACGAGAAGATGAATCCAACATTACTGTGATTCTATTCAACCATTAAGCTAGAAACCGGCAACAGAATACTGGAAGTGATACGACAAGCTGCCAAAAAAGGCAATCGCGACGCTCAATACGTACTGACCAAAATGTAATTATGAGTCGAAGACTATATCTGGCGATGGGGGTCAGAAAAGGCAGGCCACGTCAGAAGCCTGCGCAAGATGCTGCTGGGCACGCAGAGAGAACGGAGACGAATCTCAAGCAAAGCAGCGGCTCGAATATGAGGAACACGACAGAATTTTCCAAGGTGGTTTGCTCGTCGGTATAATACGAGCTGCCGAGGACAAAATGCATATTCGCAGTGCGTCCTTTGAACTCAATCATCTTGACAAAAAAGGCAACATCTATATGCACCGCCAGCCGCCGATGCCGGACACATACAAGCGCAACTTATCTGGCTTAAAAGTCGTGACTAAATAAATCGTCAGATATCCCTGCACGCAGGATATGAGCCTAGTATTCGATTGCTTCGACAACGGTAGAACATCGATCTTCGCCTCTTCTCCTCTTTGACATTTAATTATACAGTTCGGCAACACCTTTATAGCTAGTAATTGGCTTTGAAACCGTAATTTGCTTGATGGTCCGGTTATACCAATGGCCAGTATTTCTATTTTCTTCCTTTCTTCATTCAATTATTAATGTTGAATGTCATGTCGACAGTCAGATGAGAAATTGTATTCCTCTTATTTTGAGATTCATACTCACTTCCCGTTCCACGATACCATTTGATCAAATGATTAAACATTAGATCAGATTGTTGGGTTCTTATAACACGTCGCCCTACGGGAGAAGTGGGTTACAAATCGTGGCGCGTTCTTTAGCCAATTGACATCCAATCTCGTCAAATTGCAAAAGGAGGACGACGAGGAAGAGGAGGAAGAATAAAAAGAGGAAGGGGAAGGAGGATGAAGCAGACGGTGGAAGACGAGAGTCAAAGGGAGAGTGCAATAAGGAGCTCGGAAAGATAAGAGGGTGAGCCTTTGTGCGAAGAGAAAATCATTGCTGGTGTATTTGTCTGTAACGTTAGTAATTATGATGGACGTCGGGCCGTTTTCAGTCGCCATTATTGGCCGCCAACTCTCAACGCGTCCTGTATCCCGTTGCTGTCAACAAACAGTGGTGGGAAAAATGCATAGCAAAGCGCGATCGAACTTAGTTTCTGTTTCTCTTCTTGGTTCGTCCCAGGCAATAAAATACTATCATTTCTGTCATCTCCAAATTCACATGCCGAAGTTTCTGGCGACTGTAATCATGGTTCGTAAGTACTTTAAGAGGACGGTGAGGCGTGGGAGGTTTGATCGGGGTGGCAAAGATGTTCTGTGGTGGGCGGGTTTGATTGATCCATGTGCTGCAGAAGTGGTGGCGGGAGATGGAGTGAATGGAGCGGTGTTCAGATTACTCTGTTGAGGAGCTGTACGTTCCTCCTTTAGTCCTAGTATATACATTCTTCTAATGGGGGGTGTACTATTTTCAATTATTGGTCTTGCATTATCGTTAGTTGCCTTCGTCGAACACCCTGCATCCACCAGGCTTCTGAGTGTCATTTATTTCACGTAGCATTAAATGCACATGTGTACGAATGTCAAGAGAGAACTACCATCCTCTTATCCTCTTATGGACAATTTGAGATTCCGCCAAGGTCAGGTGGATTCAATGAGCGGCGCAGTTACAGCACGCTATCCTATATTTGACGTATACATACATACAAGTTCAAGTATGTGGGTGGCGCGGTCCAACTTAGTGGCTCGGGCCATCACGAAAATAATATAAACGAAGGGCACCACCGATCTCCTTACTCATAATATAATTATCAAAAGCATGGACGATCAGTGCGTCCCAGACGCGAACTCTCAAAACAATTCCATGAATGAATTAATCATCGTCGAAGAAAGGCAGGTTCGTACTTTCCATCATCGAAAACATGAGGGTTGGGTCCCTCATCCAAATACTGCCTTTTGTCCGTCGACAAAAGCACTCCTAATATGGTGACAAACGTTATTTCTAAGCAGAAGAGGCAGCCCATGTACTCAGAAGACGGCGGCGGAAACACGTCACGCGCACAACAGAAAAGCGATCTAGAGATTCGACTTGAGCATGTAATTCAAAGGCTCCCACCAGGAAGTGTCGTTCGGCATAGACTAATCGGCGCCGGTGGATGTGGCAAAGTTTACGAAGGGACATATCGCAATGTTCGCGTCGCTATCAAAGAACTCCATGTCGAAAAATCAGTCCAGGAAACTGAGAAGGCTATCCGTGGCGAGCTCAAGCAATACTACCGACTACGACACTGCAGTTTCGTGAACTACCCCATAGGCCTGCACAGAATAGACGACACGATCAGCTTGGTGATGGAATTTGCAGACAACGGAGATCTTGGACAGTATTTACGACAGGGTGGCCTAAAAGATGATTGGTGCACCAAAACTCGAATATGTATGGACATTGCTTGTGCACTTCATGAAATGCACAAGAACAGAGTCGTGCATGGAGATCTCAAAGCGGTTAACGTCCTTTTGGACCGTTATCTCACGCCAAAGGTTAGCAGATCCGCAAAATCCAACGTTTATGATTGGTGCACTGCTTATTGTTTGCATCATCCTCTTTGACACATATTGTATTTCGTATTCCTCATGCAGCTATGTGATTTTGGCTCCAGCGGCTGTTTTACGTCGATTGAAGGAGGTGCCATTCTAAACTGCACGCCATGCTACGTAGCTCCGGAGCGACTGAGGGCACAGAACCTCACGGCGGAGGAGCTGGCAATTTCCGACATATACGGATTCGGCATTATCATGTTGCAAGTCGCAACTGATGGGAAGGATCCATTCGCCAAATCCAACGAGAAGGCCAAATTTAACGATCCGTTAGATATGGTGATAAACAAATTAAACGGCAATACGGTAGAAATTCCCGAGCACATTCCACCCATATTCAAGGAAACCATTCGCGAATGTCTTTCTGAGCCGGCGAAGCGTCCGTCACTGTCCTCAATTGTGCTGAAGCTGAACGAATATCTTTCTGTGACATCCACTATCCTATCGTTTAGCTCTCCCGTCAAAAACGAAGATTACGATGACGGACTCTATCACTACAGCCAAAGACATTGGAAAAAGGCAATCGAATACTTTGAAAGGGCCGCCGAGCGGGATCACCACGTTGACTCGTATCGCATGCTAGGACTCTGTGAGAAGAACATTGGCGAAGATGCTAGGAAGGTATTCAGATGGTTCGAAAAATCGACAATAGCCGGCGACTTTGAGGGACTCTTCGAATTCGCTTCTTGTTATGAATTGGGCTACGGAACTGACAAGAATTTCCAGCAAGCACTTGAACATTACGGTATTGCGGCGCGGGCAGGCAACATCAGGTCTCTGGAACGATTATACAAGGCTGCCGTGGACGAACGAAAAGAGGAGGCGTGGAAATGGATCTGTGGAAGAATCTCGTACTCGGACATTGGATTTATTGAAATCATGAAAGCGGCCTCGGAGCAGAACAGCAGGGCGGCATACATATTAGCGAAATGGTACAACTCACCTCTAAACGCCACCGATTCAACCAAAGAGCAGGCAGTGGAATGGATGATGAAGTCGGCCGAGGGTGGAAACGCTTTGGCGCATGAGGAGCTCATCGAGTTATATCGGGGTGGATCTTGCAATCGTCAACAACGAGCAAGATGCTACAAATTCATCAAATCGTTGGCTGCAACAGGCCACATCAACTCTATTAAGATTTTATGCGAAAACGCTGCAAACAAACAATGCGATTACGATGACGGCATTGACGAGAAGAACTCGAACCCTACCTTGCGCTGGTTGCATGATTCAATCATTCAACAAGCCAGCACCAAAATGGAGGAGGGGATACAACGAATTGCTAACGAGGGTGATTGCAATGCCCAATATATTCTGGCCGAACTCTACCACTTAAAGGCGATTCCCACAAATAATCCGACATTAGCTATCCACTGGTACATTATATCGGCCAGCGGAGGATGCGTCAAGAGCTTGCGCATGACGGGCTACTTTACACGTGACAATCACAAGGACGACTTACAGGCCTTTGTCTATTTCATGAAGGCGGGGACGCAATCGCTCAATTCGAGACTGGAGAATGCTATTGGAAGGGAAGCGGAACTACAAAAAATGATAGCAAGGCGTTACGATGGTTTAAATTATCGGCCAACAGAGGGTACAGCAAAGCGGTGGTGCGGCTCTGCGAAATCGTGTCCGCGGAATGGGGCGATTGGAAGAACGGGCATGTTTTCCGGACCGGCACTTTCAAATGGATTTATAAGAACATTCGAAATGGTGACCCGACCTTGAACCAACTTCTCGTCGGTATAAGGCGGGTCGCGGATACCGAAAACTCGTATGCAGAGTGCGTTCTGGGCAAACTTTTCGAATTTCGCCACATCCCATCCCATAGGGAAGAGGAGGACGACATACATATTCAGTTGTATCGGCGAGCTGGCAACAACGGACATCTCCAGGCCCAACTGCATATGGGTGAAGTGTGTATTTTTAAGGCCGATTATGATAGTGCCTTTGCCTGGTACATCAAGGCCGCTCGAAATGGCGGTGGCGTCGGCGGCGCAAAGGCTCAATACCTGGCTGGAATGTGTTTTGAACGGGGTTGGGGTACAAACGAAAATTTTGTGGATGCCTTGTATTGGTACAAAAAATCGGCGGCAGGTGGATACGGAGACGCCATCCAACGTCTCAAGACCCACTTTCACGATTTATACCGCAACGGGCATCAAACCCGGTTTGATGGCTGGACTGCCGAAGATCTTACGGAGGCAAGGAAGTGGTTCGATAACGCCTGTGATTGTGCAGAGAATGAACGTGAGACAATGAAGAAGTTAATGGGTGAAAACGAAGATGAGATATTCAATTAGTATATAGTAAAATCATTTTTCTTACGAGAATGTAAATATTCTTTATATTGTCCGAAGCAGAGGGTAGAGTTGCCTAAACCCGACCAACACGGATTTCGAATATTTTCGCAGTGCTTCAAAACCTCTACTTGTTGAACTCGACCTAGTCATCGTTTCGAGAAGCCCGAGCGGCTATAACATCTCACTCCAATACATGTCATCTCGACGGTCTCGATCACTAAGCGCCACGCGACTTATAAAATTGTTGGCTGAGTGAACAGTGAGCAAAAGATCAATCCCGCTTGCTTCGTCTCTACTATCACTGTGGGTTCTCTCCCTTGCCTGAGGCGTTACAGGTGGCAGCGCTCATGTACTTACTACTAGCCTGCAATGAACCCCAGGTTTACGGCCGAATGATGGTGCATTACGTCGATCGCTCTTTTCTGCTTTTCGAATCATTACATGGTGTAAGCTCCGTATGGAAACAAATGTCCTCTTTGCCATCGGATTATCCTCGTTCCGATATGTGTCAAAATATGAAATGCAACATGAAGTAAACAAATAAACCCCGTCTCGGAATTCTTTCGTTTTGTGTGTGTATGCTGGAAACAAAATCACTGCCCTGCTCTGGGTCATTTTTTTTAAAATAGTAAACAACAATGTTAAAACTTCGTTCGTCTTCCGTTGTTAACGTCGCTCCATGTGCTTGATAAACTATGTTACAATGTAACGCCATTGTACTTGCATTGGTCAATGGCTCTAACACAGCCAATTGGTATTGACAGCTTCATCCGGCTTACAACATCAACTTCTCCCAACATGGATAAATCCGAAATGTATGCACCTCGGCTTCCGCCGTTTTGGTCCCAAAGTTATTCGTTCCCAAACTAGCCAAGCCCCGATCATTTGTCGAAAGTCATTTTGGTTCCAATGTATAAATTGCCGCGCCTCGTTTCCAGGCATCTCAAACATCTCATCATCTCAGTCTGGAGGTACAATACCGTTCCCAGTCCTCTTAGCTAGCATACTATACCCTACCACTTTTCTTGCAATTCGATCAACCATCTCCCGCCATGCGTTCACGTCAATCGATCCTTTCCGTATTCTTCCTCCTTTTCACCAACGCCTTCGCTGATCCTCCGAACCTCGCCCGTCGAGGCCCAAGCCCCGGTGGAAGTCTCGCCCTCTACTGGGGGCAGAACCCAGGCCCCTCGCAAGGATATAAGTCCGAAGGTTCGCTGGCGTCCTACTGCCAGGATTCGACTGTCGACATCATTATCATATCCTTTCTGAACGGGTGGCGTCGTAAGTCCGACGGGTCCTATCAGATGGCCATGAATCTCGCGGTTCACACGGGAGATGGAAAGAGTTGCAACGGGGGTGCGCTCCTCGCGAACGGGCTGCCCAAATGCCCCGGTCTGGAGGCCGACATCAAGACATGCCAGGCGAAGGGGAAGAAGGTACTAATTGCGCTGGGCGGTTCCATCCCAGATAGAATCAATTATGGACTCGCGTCTGATGCGGATGGGAAGGCATTTGCGACAGGTAAAGATAATTTTTCCTCGTCATTATAGGCTTGGTCATATAATTACAAGACAGGACCTTTCTAAATTCGATGAATTTGTTCGAATTCCCAGCATTCAACCAAGTCTTCCTCGGCGACAAATCCAAACCTAATCTCCGTCCATTCGGCACCGCTGTGTTGAACGGCCTCGACCTTGACATCGAGCAAGGCTCCTCGAATGGCTACGCAGCGTTCACGTTGGCCATCAAAAAGCTCTCCCCGAGTACCATCGTCGCGGCTGCGCCGCAATGTCCCATTCCAGACCGCTACTTGCAGGATGCGATGGTCCGCGGCCGTGTCGAATATATCTTTATGCAGTTTTACAACAATCCCGGATGCGCCGCAGTATCGGGTGGTTACAACTACAAAGACTGGGCCAACCTGGTGAGGACTAAGTTTGGGTATCGAAGTGCAAAGTTGTTTGTCGGGTTGCCCTCTTCTCCCGGCGATGCTCCTGCGGTAAGTGCAGTTCATGATTTTTCTTTCTTTGTAATGGTAAAAGCCATCCTTATTTACAAGCCTTGCATCTTCCATTCCATCCAACCTACCCACTGTCTACAGGGCGGTTACGCGAACATCGCCCAGATCAAGCATATCATTGACATCACCCGCAGCGGGAATTCGGACGTATTCGGCGGCATCGCGTTCTGGGAGGCCTCGACGGCGTTCCTCAACAAACAGTCTGACGGGCAAGGGATCGCGCAAGGGACCAAGAAGTACCTATCGAAAGGAAGCACCGGCAAAGCCACGCCACGTTGTACCAAGACGTACGTCACCAAATCTGGCGACAAGTGCTCCAAAGTATGAAGAGTGGAGTTGTTATGGTCAGGAATAACCATCCAGTATGCCGATTTTATTTTATTTTATTTATTTTATTTTTACAAATTCTGCTTCCGTACATTTTCCAGATTGCCAAGAAAAAGAAAGTCTCCAAGCAAAACCTGGCAAAATGGAACCCCAGTATCGATTGCACCAAATCGCTGCCCACTGGTCATACTATCTGTCTGAAGTAGGTTTCGTCGTTTATGCCATGACCTTTTTTTTTTTTTTTTTT
>RQIL01020143.1:0-10105 GCA_003951145.1 Jimgerdemannia lactiflua | reverse complement strand
GCATTCCTTTATATATATATATATATTATTATTATTATTATTTCCATCTAACAATCCGTAATTCTTATTTATTTATTGCAGCTGGACCCGTGGTACCGGCTTGATGAGCCCCAACAATATGGTCGCCGAAGGTATCGAGAAGTTTGGCGTTCGCACCTTCTCTGCCGTCGAGATGTCTTTCAATATCCTTGGCCTGATGCACCCGTCGATGTTCGAGCTCTGCCAGCACGAACCCCTCTGGGCAGATCTCAATGGCGGTTTCCAGTACATCCCGAACATGCAAGAACTCTCTGCCAAACTTCGTCTGGAAATTCGCGAGGCGGCGGATGTCCGCAAGGCCATCGTTGCCGACAATGCATTGGACTACGCTGTCGTCTACGGCGCCGAGGCGGAACGCAAGCACAAGTCCCACAAAGTCACCCCGCGCGCGAACATGAAGTTCGATTTCCCCAAACTCAAGCAATACAAGGAGCTTCAGCACCTCAGCTATCTCAAGGGTCTCATTGATCTCGATCAGGTCGTCGTTGTCACTGGCTTTGGTGAGGTTAGTCCGTGGGGTAACAGCCGCACTCGTTGGGAGATGGAGGCCAATGGCGAGTTTTCGCTTGAAGGGTGCATTGAGATGGCCTGGATCATGGGTTACATCAAACATCATCATGGTCCGTTGAAGAAGAATAACCAGCAGTACTCCGGCTGGGTCGACGCCAAGACGAACGAGCCCGTCGAGGACAAGGACATCAAGAGCAAGTATGAAAAGCAAATTCTGGAGCACGCCGGTATCCGTCTGATTGAACCCGATCAGTGGGGTGGCTACGACCCCAACAAAAAGAACTTGATACAAGAGGTTGTCATCGACCACGAACTTGAGCCATTCGAATGTAGCAAGGAAGAGGCCTCCCATTTCAAGCTTCAGCACGGAGACAAGGTCGATGCCTTCGAGACGGAATCTGGCAGCTGGACCGTCACTATCAAGAAGGGCGCCGCTATCTATGTTCCTAAGGCGCTGCGCTTCGACCGCCTCGTCGCCGGCACGATCCCGACCGGTTGGGACGCCTCCCGCTATGGAGTTCCCAAGGACATCGTCGATCAAGTTGACAAGGTCACGCTCTTCAACATTGTGTCTACTGTGGAAGCGCTGGTGGCCTCTGGTATCACCGATCCTTACGAGTTCTACCAGTACGTCCATGTCTCCGAGATCGGAAACTCGACCGGCAGCGGTGTTGGTGGTGGTAGTGCTCTCCGTGGACTCTACCGCGACAGGTTCCTGGACAAACCCGTCCAACAGGATATTCTTCAGGAGTCCTTCATCAACACCATGCCGGCTTGGATCAACTTGCTTCTTCTCAGTTCCTCGGGCCCCATCAAGACCCCCGTCAATGCTTGCGCCACAGCCGCTGTATCTGTCGAAATGGCCGTGGAGACCATCCAGACTGGCAAGGCTAAAATCATGATTGCCGGTGCCACAGAAGACATTACCGAGGAGTCGTCGTACGAATTTGCCAACATGAAGGCAACCAGCAACGCTGTCGACGAATTTGCTCATGGCCGTACCCCACGTGAGATGTCTCGCCCGACTACCACGACCAGGAACGGTTTCATGGAGTCCCATGGTTCTGGTAACCACATCCTGATGTCCGCCTCCATGGCTATCGAGATCGGTGCTCCCATCTACGGTATAATCGCCTTGACCAACACCGCTTCTGACAAGGAAGGTCGCTCCATTCCGGCTCCTGGTGCGGGTATCCTCACCACCGCTCGCGAAGCACCTAGCCACGCTCAGTCTCCGCTTCTGGACATCAAGTACCGTGCCAGACAGTTGCGCGCCCGCCGCCAGCAGATCTCCAGCTGGGTCCAGAACGAGTACGAATTCTTGCGCGAGGAATTGGAGGAACTCAAGGCTAACGGCAAGCTCGCCGTCTCCGAAGAAGATTGGCTCGCCGAACGCGCTGAGTTCATCAACAAGGAGGCCAAGCGTCAAGAAAAGGATGCCCTCCGCACCTGGAGCATGGAGTTCTGGCGTAAGGATACCAAGATCGCCGCTCTCCGTGGCGCTCTGGCCACTTATGGTCTGACCATCGATGATATCGGTATTGCATCCTTCCACGGGACCAGCACCAAGGCCAACGACAAGAACGAATCCCGCGTCCTGAACGAGCAGTTCGCTCATCTGGGCCGTACCAAGGGTAACTGCTGTTTGGCAATCACCCAGAAGTATCTCACTGGTCATCCTAAGGGCCCGGCCGCCAGCTGGATGCTTAACGGCGTTATCCAATCCTTGACCACCGGCATCGTCCCAGGCAACCGCAACGGAGACAACATCGACAATGTATTGCGCCAATTCGAACATATTCTCTACCCGTCCAAATCTATCCAGACCGACGGCCTCAAAGCCGGTCTGCTCAAGTCTTTCGGTTTCGGTCAGGCCGGTGGCGAAGTGCTCGTCATCCACCCCGATTACATCCTGGGTGCTCTCGAGGAGACCGAGTACAATGCCTACAAGATCCGCAACGCCAAACGTCAGGCCAAGTCCTACCGGTACCTGCACGACTCGTTGACCGGCGTCTGCGACTTCGTTCAGGTCAAATCCGAAGCGCCATACAGCGATGACCTGGAGTCTCGTGTTTACCTCAACCCGCAGGCTCGTGCTGTGTACTCCAAGGAAAAGAAGAGCTGGCATTTCAACAACGCCTCCATTGTGCCGACCAAGTCCACGGGCGATGTCTTGGCTACCAAGGCTGTACTCGAGTCCATCGCTAAGCAGCAGGCAGGCAACAAGGGTGTCGGTGTCGATGTCGAGCTCACGACCGCGATCAACATCGACAATGAGACGTTCCTCGAGCGCAACTTCACTCCCACCGAGAGAACGTACTGTCACTCCCGTCCTGACCCTCAAGCTAGCTTTGCGGGTCGTTGGTCCGCCAAGGAAGCTGTCTTTAAGGCGCTTTCGTCATACGACGACGTTGTGCAATCCAAGGGTGCTGCGGCACCCTTGAGCGATATTGAGGTTGTGGTGAGCACTACTGGCGCTCCAGAGGTAGTGTTGCACGGTGATGCGAAGGCTACAGCCCATGCCGCAGGGATTAAGGGTGTTACAGTCAGCATCAGCCATAGCGGGGCGTACAGCGTGGCTGTGGCGCTCGCGCAGTAGTGGGTTCGAAGTGAACATATTTTTTCTTTCTCATTTCATCTTTACATCCTATAGTCAATGTTTTTCTGTTAATGATATATATATACGCGCATAGTTTTACAAGTCGTTTTTGTTTGTTGCCATCAATTATCTCCGTTAAGTTTATTTTAGTTATTATTATTTTTTTATCGTTTACTATCATTTTCATTGTCGTTGTTTTTTGTTATCTGATTTTTTTATTTTTTTATCTTGCATCGATGAATTATTAGATAGACGCCTTGAGCAATAAACTCACACAAACAATGTGTTATAAACTAAAAAGTTCTTGGTTGAAATTAATGGACAGAGACGCCTGGTAACATTTAATGAGGACAAAGCATAACTATCGTCCGTGTAGCTTTTACCCTCAGGTATTGTAAATCTTTCAAGGAAGATTTGCGAAAGGAGATATCCTCCCCCGGCGGGTGCGAATGACGGCTTGAACCCATAAAGACTACACCGAGACACCGAGATGATCCGAGATTTAATTCCGCTGGCAACTGCTTGAGGAAATTGTATCATGTTCCCATGCTTTCCATGGGAGTCGTCGCGTGTGAGTAATTTCCTGGGTAATTAAAGCGGCACCTCAGCCTGGAGAGGACATAAATGAAGCAATCGACACGGGGATCTAATGTTCCTTATCGGAAATCGACAAATCGAGCAATAGAGATCGGGCAGTTCCCCCTTACCCCTCTCCCCCCACATTGTCAGATCCTCCCATACGCCTCCGGCCAATTATAAGTTTTCCGGCTCGTTGGGTTTCATCTAATGGCTCCTTAAAGAGGAGAGATGGGAAATCTTGACTTTACGATCCTGCTTACAAATGTCATAAAAACTGTGCAAGATGAATCGCGTAAAAGGTTGTGTGCGTTGGGTTCATTGTAACGGCTCCTTAAAGAAGAGGAGAGATGGTAAACTTGACTTTTATGATCCCGCTTACAAATAGTCATAAAACTGCAAGATGAATCGTGTGCATTAAGCTGGTAAGACAGGGATTGACTGTTTCAGGAAAAAGGAAATTCCTGCTGTTCTTCTCTTCTATTTCCAGACCGATATATGATTCATCGTAATGGGTAAGTTGAACCTAGCTTGGCAGCTTGGCAGTGCTGACCCCGAACACCTGGTGCAGAACATTCATCGATCCGTCGAAGCTAATCTCACTTTTCATGCTGCAGATTGCTAACACTTGGCCCGAACCTTTTGTTGGAAAACGTCATCGCAACCCGAAAAAAGACATTCCTAATCTCCAACTTCAGCTACATCACTTTAGCATATAATAAAAATGTATTTTAGGAAAGAGCTTGAGTTTCACTTGTATCAATCTTGAGCGAAATCGTCGATGTGCTGGTTGTTCCGCCGCGGGCCCGAAATTGAGCTCCTAACACCGAGTCAATCACCCACATGTGAAATATGTGCTTAATTTTATACCACAACAATAATGCCGCAACAATAATGAAACAGTTTTTCCAAATCCGAACGTGCCGCGGTTTGTCAAGTGCATTTTGTGTACTAGGAATATGCATTCTGTGTATTAGGCGTATGCATTCTGTGTGTGCATTCTGTGTATGCATTCTGTGTATGCATTCTGTGTGTGTATTAGGCACATTTCCTTGAGTTCATTGTGTAATTGGTAAACAGCATCCTGATCTCGGATACTATTTTCTTACATGAACGCATTGTAGATCTCAACAAAGCACGGTCGATGATAAGGAATTAGCAATTCTTCCGTAAGAGTTAAACCCGCGGACCCGCGGAATCCACAAAGCTTGGTTATAAAGACGTGCTCGGCCATATCTGTACAACTCTCTCACCCCTTCGGGAATTTCCTTTCGGTTTAGGGGTTTTGCGAACACATTTTAATAATCCCGTAATACTTGACCACAAAGGGGATCTTTGTGTGGATCTTTCCAAGTCAAAGAAATACGCCAATTCCAGGTGGCGTTTGTGAGATCATCCGATCAGCCCTCGTGAGTCGATGGAGGTCGGTGATGTGAATCCATGCCCTTTTCGGATAAGTCAAGTGACTAACGGACTCAGGTTTTTTGGCCTAGAACGTGGCCACTTATTTAGACCGCGGAGTCCATGCAACAAGGTCGGGCCGTTACACTTCACGAGAATCAAAGCCCACACAGCCGTCATTTCGGAATCGTTCTAAGATGGCTAGCTGTGGGGCTATCCTTTACCAGATTTTTTGTGGGTGTTGAACCAAATCCCATTAAATCGTCAAACATTTTCAATAGCAATTGTGACACTCGCATGTTGCTGGCAAAGTTGCAACAGCCCAGCGCGGAGCTACCAAACCAATCGTGTTGTTGTCACACAGTGACCCACAAATTGCGGCCAGGTTGTATCGATGGGCACTGACCCCCATCAGATGCAACGCGATGCATGTCAAATAAAAAAAAAAAAAGTAAAAATCCACCAATAGTTTATTGCACTTTTCGGTGATCCTTTCCCGATTCTAGCTTGCACTAAACTGTCGATGCGTCATCCGAGTCCCAAGGCCAGAGGAAAGTGAAAAAAAAATCGTATCAGGAAAGCCATGCTTCCAGTAATTTTGCACGGGATCGATTTCGAAGCCGTTCCCACACTCACTTCATTACACTAGACCGAATAAAGAAGTAGCAGCAAAACGTCATCGTATCGGCCTATCTGGTGTTAGCGGATTTTGCGTTCCGCCCCATTTGCTCACAGGTACATAACCTTGAAATGTGCTATCCAAAAAAATCGGTTGACCGTAGTTGTTGTTGGCGAGAACCGGACGTCAACAAAAGGAACGGATAACCTATTTTGACTACTCTTGAATAATGAAATGACGATATGAGAAAGATCACAAACCCACAAAAATAGAACAAAAAATGGGGGCCAACAAACAACCACTTAGGCAATCCTTAGCGACGGTCAAACAACGAGGGGGGGTAAATACATACACTTGCCCGCAGTCGGCGAGTTCCTTGCGAGGGATCTCTCATAAACGTACCCGATTTTCTGGGTTGATCGACGTTTTGGCAGGCTTGGCCCCTTTTTTCCACAAGGTTTTAGTACAAGAATAATAGCATCCAATGAAAAGCCTCGGCGCAAGGGTTTTTGTTTGTGTCCGAACAAACCAACCGCGCTGCGACCCCGTCAGGTTTATTTTCGGGGATTACTCTTGCACAGGGTGGATGTGGCGATTCCTGCACTGTTTTTTTTCCCGTCCCCGATTGTTTGTATCCTGTCCTACATCGCGTCGCTGTGACAAGTTTTTTCTGACCCAAATCCTGATGTTTTAAAGCAACAAATACCATAAATGTCGATCATCAGGGCCGGACTCCCAAACCACAAACCACTCCGCCGGTTGATAGACTGTGTGCAGGCTACGGGGGTTCTATCGGATGCACCATATATTTTTTCATTACAAGGGATCCGCCTTGGCCCTAAATAGAAGGATCCATCACCTGAAGAAAGGTGCGGACCGGAAATTAGCGCCCAGCATGGCGTATGAGTCTTTTTATGAGCCAGTGATTGTCGACACGAAATCTTTGTGCTTCAGTCTTCCCAACGACGGCCAAAGCCACATGTGGGTTCCTTGGTTTGTGCGTTCAAGGTTCAAACCAACGACACATGCTTCCTGCTGTGATACTAAAAAAAATCGGCGCTGCTTTTCCTGCATGGCATTTCAGGTGAAATTGGTTGGCCTTATTACAGGTAACTGTGCCAAAGTTCCGTTCTAGGATGCGATACTAATGTAAAGAATAGTTTTCGCGGAATCTTCACGCCGGCCGCCCAATTCATTTTGTACTACATATCCACTGCTTAGGTAGAGTATGCACGGTTAAGACTCTATGATGATTTCTCATTTAACGGGGAAAAAATCCCGCACATTACGAAAATGGGCTTGGACACCTGAGCGTGTCTTGTGTACGCCCAAGGTGGGAGCCCTTCGATTGGTGGATGTTTCTCATTGTCTCGTTTTATACATGTTCCGAAACGCTGTCATCCGCATGGTAGGGGCGGGGGCTCGGTTACACTGATCCCGTGCATTTGGTTTTTGGGTCTACGACCGTCATCATTTGACCACGATCATGATTGCCGGCTTTGTTTGCCCTTGTACCAAGTTCCTTTTTGGGAGACAAGTCATTCCAGGATTACTTTCTGCGTCCATTACTGGTAACCTTTGACGACATTGCCATAAATCGTTCCTTGTTTCAGAAAACAAAACACAAAATATCAATCTGGATACATAAATCTCAGGCATTCCCCAGAGTCCGTCATCCTTTCTCCATCGAACACACGACGTACATTATGCCAACCAACAACGGCCCCTCACATTGCTACCGCGAAGCTAACTGCGCGATAAGATCTCGTATGCTCGCAATAACAAGCAACCCCGACAACGACGCATCACATCTTGCCGACTTTGCCGCACACACCCTCATCGTGCTGTGGTATGGTCAGAACAACAACATGAACGCCATCCAGCAATATCTCTTCCGCAACTTCTGCCGTTACATTCTGGAATCCATGCAGATGACATCCAACATCAGCACCATCTTACTTTCGCTCAAGTACATCGAGCGATTACGCAAGGCGAACCCTAATCTCCAAGGCGCACCCGGATCCGAATACCGCATCCTTGTTGTCGCCCTTATGCTTTCCAACAAATTCCTCGACGACAATACATACTCACTTTCCGCGTGGGTCGAGGTATCAGGTTTCCCTTCGCACGAGCTTATTCAATGCGAAAAGGAGTACCTATCGGCACTGGATTTCCAGCTATATGTCGGAGAGTCGGAGTACTTGAACTGGCTCCGCGTGCTGGAAAGCTTCGTCGCTCGTCGGATCCATCCACTTCCCAACAAGTACCGACGTCACAGCACGGCTACCCTGGGCCTGCCGTCCATCCCAAATCACACTCCTATCCCTAATGTGCGCGGTATCAGTCTCCAAGCATCCCAGTCGCTTAATACGTCCAAGCGATCCGCAAATCAAGCGTTCATCGATGTGCCCACCACCACCACCTTCAAAAAGCCCAACACCCAAGATTACGCGTACGTCTCCCAGCACCAGCAGTTCCCCGTTAGCCCCACTCCATCATCCATGGAATCGTATTCGTACGATCCCATGAGCGCCGCCATGACGCCATCTCATTCTAATATGATGCCAGCGATGGATACCTCGATGTCGATGATGGGCCAACTGCCGCCTACCCCTCCGGACGTGCAAATTGCGTCGTATGATCAATACATGGCGCCAATCAACAACTCTAATGGTATGGATGCGTACCTTGCTTTCTATGCGAAGGCTGTTCAGCAGATCCCGGTCTCTGCATCGCAATTTGCCGCCGTCGCATTCCCGGAATGGAATTTCCAATTCCCAACCTCGCTGATGACCCCTTGCGGCGGAATTTAAACGGATTTGGTGATGGGAAGCGATCGATAGGGGTGGGACTTTGGAACCGGTCGATCTTTCTTCACGCCTGTAAAATCATTGTACATATTGGCAAACCTGCACATCTCCTTTAGAACAAATGTAAATACTAGTTAGAAAAAAAATCAGCTACCCGTTGCTTGAGCCCGAAGCGTTGGCTTGTACATTTTAGTCACTTCATAATAATTTGCTAGTGCAAATTTAAAAAATGTTTCCCTCTACGTCATCCATTGTGAAAGATTCATCTGCTTTGACAAAAATATAAGTGCCAGTGAGTCATCGTCCAAAATGCTTTCTAAATTTGTTCGATTGGATGGGTCAGAACATTTTTGTAATATCCGCTGACATCTGGTGAATTAAATTTACATGCACAATCGCAATGCAATTCTTCCGATTTCGGTCTTTTGTTGACTAACCAAAACACATTTCGTAAAAGTCGTACCCTTATCCTTTCTTTTTCTTGTCCGACCCAACGCATGCTGTTGACAACTCGAGGTTCGGAACGGCAACCTCAATACACATCATTCCAGAAGATCGCGATCGGATCGCATCCAATTCAAGCAAACAAGCCCCGCACAGATGGGGGTCAATGGCTGCCATAATCCGCATGACATCTTGCATTGTCCCATTTGTGATACCATATGCAGAAAGGTGTCAGTTGACCGCGTCCACCGCCTGGTCAAGTTCAAAAGCAAAATCATTTGGTTGGGGAACCGGAATGACTCTGTCAAGTCGGGGGTGGATGTTGCGGTATGTGGTAACCGTTTGCAAGGGGGGGGGGGAAGTATACAGGGGGAATCGGTGGACCGGCATTTCCCATTTGAAGCGGGTGTTCACATGTGGTGTGGTGAAAAACAACCCGAATGTGGCGAGGGGGGGGGCTTTACCCAAGTCTGCGGTTTCTCCGCGAGTAAACAGATCCCGATCATCGAACCGGACCAAACAAGCATGGAGCCGTAGTGGCATGACCCGCGGATATGAAATTTGGCCCGAGCACACCACATTCTCACGTAATGCGTGGCATGGAAGCACAGGCAGGGAGGAGATAGAAAAATGGCAGGGGCAAACCTTTCTATACAAAGACGGACTTCCAATATCGTTTGTTGATGCCGAACCAAAGGGTCCGCTAAGCCGCCCGAAAGCAAGTCGTTTCCGAATGTTAGGTATTGAGTCACAACGAAGCTTGTGAACGTGCCACCGCCGTTCCGGCCTGTGTGTGAGGATGGGCACATTCCTGCCTTTGGCATGGGTCTCGAGTAGACCCCCAAGGGAAAACCTTGCCAGAAGCAAACTTGCTGCAACCCAATAATAATTTATTATTATTATATTTAATAATAATAGCAGCGCGTTGCGACGCTTCAAGCCTGCCTGTGCCACACTTTCAAACCACATGGCCTCGTGTTTTGACAATCACTGTCGGTCTTTGACAATTTTTCATGCAGCCCACGACAATGTCGATTGTTCTTACCGTTTTGTGGTGAGTCAAAAGGAGTCATCGACACGTGGCCCTGTTCCAAAATATTAAAAAAA
>RQIL01020132.1:0-10106 GCA_003951145.1 Jimgerdemannia lactiflua | reverse complement strand
TTTTTTTTCTCTATAGGCCACAGCCCTATTTATTAACTATCTAAGATATCCAAGGTGTCCTTATACTATATCAGGAGCCTCTTTCTATTCCTACTTTATCTCATACTCTCACTCAACTGCCCTTATATCCCAACTCTTGCAAAAACAACCTCTCTACTAACAACTCATATCCTTCTCCCACTCTTGTTACAGATAGTCTCAACTAACTTCCAATGGTGACTCCTCTGCAGGCTCCACTCTTTCTATCAACCTGACAGCAGGTCTACAGCAATTCTTTCCACCTTACTATCTTTTTCTCTCTTGTTATCAGTCTGCTCTTTTTGAATACCACCTGTTAATAATCTATAAGCCCCACTCAGATTGCTAATGTCCACTCCAATGTGTGCCACTCATTACTAATTTTTCTCAATATTCACCTCTTTAATACTTCTCAGTAACCAGTTGTATAACTCCTGTAGATTCTATCTAATCTATCTCCCACTATCTCCCAGAAGCTATCTAGGACCTTATACTCTCTAAGCTAATGTTCTGGAGTCTGCACCACCCCTCTCTCCTGTCTGACTCCCAAGCACTCCTTATACTTAAAGACTCATCCTAGAACCAAATGACCTGATCTGAAGTTCAATATCATATTCCACTATAATACTCTCCACCATACTATTCAGAATTTGGGAGACAACCACTTCTTTATCTCCATCTCTCAGATCTATAGCCCTCTCCAGTCCTACTCTTCTTCAATCTCTGTATACTACTATTTCTCTGGCCAAAAGTCCTGCTTTATTCCATACTGACTTTCATCTTTTTTATCTTCCCTAAGATCCCCTTTTATCATCTTTATCATCTTTATTTTTTCTGAAATCTCTCTTATCATCTTTATTTCTTTAAGATTTCACTTTACTGTCTTTTTCTCCAAAATCTATCTTTATCTTTTTTATCTTTATTAAGATTGAGATTTCTGCTTATATTACTTAATAAACTTAATTTGATATACTCAGACTTTCTGATTTGACATCTTTATGTATAGTGTGACAAACTACAAAAATGTAGCTACCTCATAACTCAGACAATATAACATGAACAAGACATCTCTCTCTGATAACTTTCACATTACACAAATTCCCACACACACTTTTGACACACTTTTCATCATTTTATTGAGAAAACTCTTAAGGCAATGGTGACTAAGCAAGGCATGGACAAGTGTACTGGTGTGGGAGGTGTGCCAGCCTTCAAATGGCAGTATGGCAAGAGAGGGATAGGGCTGGGGCCAGGGTTCTTTGGTCCATCAATGGGTGGAGGAGCAGGAGGAGGGCAGGAGTCGAGTAAGAAGCCTGGAGAGGGCAGAGCAGTGAGCTTTACAGTGGCTGTCAAGGGTAGCAGAGAGGGAGTAGGGACAGAAGGTTGAAAGACTGTGGGCAAGGAGAAGGGGAAGTCTGGAAGCACTGAAGGAGCACTCTCTGGGGGGGGGAAGGTAGGGGCTGGGGAAGGAGTGACTGGCATTGGAGCTGAGACTACTGATGGTAATGTGATGGCCAATCTGGAAAAAAATCCAGATGTGACTACTGATGGTGCCAAGGAGAGCCAGGGGGGATCGGGGCAGGTGCATGGGGACAATCTGTTGGATAGTGTAACAGGCCTGGTCATAGTACCATTGCTTAAGAAGTTGATCTCTGAATTTGCAGTCACAGTGAGCTTCCAGGGTCTGGCAGTGATGGCAAAGATGGTTCTGAGGCTACTGGGGAAACAGCTGGTGGACATTGCTTCAGTGAAGTTCTGAAGGGGCTGGAAGGAGTTGAGGTTGGATTTGTGGAGGAGAAACATCTGGTGGAAGCTCTGGTAAAGGGGATTACAGTGGGTGAGGTTGCAGTTCCAATGACAAGATGCTTGTACTGGGACCCAAGGGTGGTGCACCTAGTGGTCAAGGGGGTCCCTATGGTATCAGTGGAGGAAATAAGGGGCAGGGTCAGTAAGGTGATGAAGGAGTATGGAGATGTTATGGATATCAGATTTCAGATGTGGGAGAAGATGACTTTTAGGATAGGAGATGTGGAGGTGAGGCTGAGAGTGGCTGGAAAGGAGGTGATAGGGAGGACAAGTAACTGGCCAAGAGCATTGAAGTGGGGCCCAGTTGAGTGTAAGGTGTCGAGGGTAAGAGAGACTAAGGAGGAGGAGGAGGATCTACTGACAGCATTGTGGGAGTTGGAAGGAGCTGTGGAACAGAGGGCAAAGGCCTGGAAGATGTTTGTGGATATGATAGTAGTAGAGGAGATTGAGGGCAGGAAGGTATATGTAGATAGAAAGGCATGGGAGAGGGAGAGGGGAGGCAGATGCAGAAGGACCTTCTGGTGAGTTTTAAGAAGAAGTTGATTGCTGAGAATATACCTCCACCAGATTCCTTTGATGGCCTGGAGAGATTACAGCATACTTCTGGGCAGAGGAAGGTTGTTAGTGAGGATAAACTGGAATTCTTCAGTAATATGGATGAGGAGGAGGGAAATCAGTCTGAAACAGGAGGGACCACAGTGAGCATTCTGGTGCATGAGGATGAGAGGGAGGATGTGGTGATGAAGGAGATGCAACATGTGAGTTTTGGGGTTCCTGATATTATGCTTGGAGGATTGGTAGTTGGGGTGGAGGGTGAGCATTCAGGAGTCATTGAGGGAGAGGACAATGTGGGCAAGAGTGGGCCCAAGGTGAGCAAGAGGCCCATGACCCCAGGTGTTGGGCATATTGGGGGAGCAGGATGGCTGCTGGCCACTCTCAATAACCTAGCAGCAGATGAACTTGCAGAGGTGGACTTTCATATACTGGAGGGAGTGTTGGAACAAAGGTAATGGCAATCCTGTTAGCAGAGAAGGGGTATGAGGTAGATGCAAAGAGGGAAGCTGAGCTGAGGGAGGAGGCTGGGCAAGTGGTGGAAGACTGCTGGGTGCAGAAGGATGGGGCAGCAATATGGAAGTTGGTCTGCAAAGATTACAGGAAGGAAGCTGAGGAGAAGGATGATGAGGATGCTAGGGAGATTGCAGGCATGCTGGCAAGGAATGAGATTGAGGAGGATGAGATGGAAGCAGAGCATCTCTTGGACTTGTCTAGGATGGACATTGAGCTGGAAGTTTGAAGGAACTGGGATTGCAATATCTTATATGAATATTTCTCCCTATAAACAGTATAACTAACATTTTTTCATTGAATGTCAATGGGCTGTAGGGTGTGAGATGATGTCAAAATATATTTGAATGGCTATGTGGTTTAGAGGCAGATCTTTTTCTACTACAGGATGAGAGATGTGAAGAGGAGGAGGACAGGCTGAATTGGACTAGGGAATGGGGTGGAGTAGCTGAATGGTGTGGCAGTGTCAGGATTCTGATATGCAGGGGTAAAGGAGAACTGGTGGACATTGGGGGATGGGGTGACTGCCTAGTCTGGGGAATGTGGAGGAGGCTGGGGTGGGGCCCAATAGTGATTGGATCATGTTACTGTCTGGTAGTCTGGAGTGAGAGAGTGGACTGGTTGGAAGGGCTACTGGAGGAGGGATCTTTGATAGAGGCTGGTGTGGATATCTTAGGTGGGGATTTCAATATAGTGCAGGATGCCACCCTGGATTGGTCTGATGGAGGGACTGGAGTGGCTGGTTGCAGTGGTGAGCTGAGTAGGTGGGAGAAGATTGAGAGGCTGAGTGCTCTGGGAGATATAGGGAGGACCAAGTGGGGAGTAGATAAGGTATTCACACATTGGGTTGATGGTCTGAGGACAAGGATCAACTGGGTGCTTTTGGCAGACTGTTGGAGAGAAGATATGTGGCAGGAAATTGGGGTGGTCTGGTGCCCCTGATTGGACCATTAGGGAGTACTAGGACAAGGGAACTTTGGGGGCAGTGGGGAGGGACCAGGACACTGGCAGCTCAACTGTGCTCTGTTGGCTGATGGGGACTTGTGGAAAAGCTGAGAGAAGGAAGTAGTGGGTAGCATGACTAAATGGAGGAAGGAGGGGGCCCCAGTGGGGCTCCAGTGGGTGAGATTGAAGGATGTGGTGAGGGGGTACTGGGGTGAGGCTGGTAAGTAGAGAGGAAGGCTTCAATGGATGAAGGGGAAGTGGGCATCTCATCGGATGGAATAGCTTTTATGGCAGTGGTCAGAATTGAGGGGGCATAGGGGTGAGGAGGAGGAGGAGAATTGGTGGGAGGCATGGATAAGGATAGAGATTGAGGAACTGAAGGGGGTCTGGAGGATGGAAGAGGAGAACCAAGTACAGGGCATGGTGGTGAGACTTAGGTGGCAGGGGCTGGAGAAAGGAGAGAGGCCATCCAGGTATCTCACTAGGATACTGAGAGTGAGGAGAGTGAAGCAGAGGTGGGAGGGGATCATTGGTGAGGATGGAGGCTTGGTGACAGGGGTCCAGGGGATTCTTGGGGAACTTAAGAGTCGTTGGGGAAAGCTGTAGAGTGAGGAGGAGGGAGGAGCAGACAGTGAGGCCATTGAGGGCTGCTTGGAAGACTGGTGCCCCCCAGAGGTGGAGGGGCTTGGGGAACTGATGAGACCAGTAAGAGAGGAGGAGATTCTGCAGGTCTTGGTGGCCACTAAGTCAGAGACTGCCCCTGGGGAGGATGGGCTGCCCTGGAACTTCTGGAAGAAGATGGTGAAGGTGAAGGAGGTGCAGCAGGAGATGAGGGATATGTGTGATGAGGTGATTGAGTCTGAGTCTTGGCTGGGGGGGCAGAAGCTGGGGTTGGTGGTGCTTCTTTATAAAGATAAGGAGTGGAGGGAGGACTGGAAGAATTGGAGGCCAATCATGCTCCTGGATATGGACCACAAGTTAATCATGAAGGTATTGGTGGCAAGACTACAAGTAGTGGCCCAGCAGGTTCTGGAGGAAGAGCAGCGAGGCTTTGTTGGCAGCAGATTGATTAGAGATAGCATGGCTTGGATGCATAAAGTTATTGAAGAGGCGAGGGCTGTAGGGTTGGATGGCAGGTTAGTGTTCTTGGACCAGGAGAAGGCCTATGATAGAGTGCGTCGAGTCTGGCTAAAGAAGGTGCTGGTGAGAATTGGAATCCCAGAGGAGCTGGGAAGTATACTGGTCTGCCTTCTGAAGGGCAATCATGGTGAATGGACATAGGGGAGTTGCTTTCCCTCTTGGGCAGGGGGTTCCCCAGGGAGACCCTCTGTCACCCATTCTGTATACTCTATCCTTGGAGCCTTTGCTGGACAGAATCAGGAGGAGAGTTGAAGGGCTGAATGTATTGGGAGTGATCTGGAAAGTGGGTGCCTTCGCAGATGATATAGTGGTGGGTCTGGGTACTATTGTGGATGTTGTGGAGCTGAAGGAGGCTGTAGGGTGGTATGAAAACTGTTCTGGGCAGAAGCTGAATTGGCATAAGTGTGAAACAATAGTGCTGGGGAATGGTCTGGTTGGTGGAGATATTATTGGTACAATTGTTCCCCCTGGGGAGGTAGTGTGGTACCTGGGGATCTTTCTCTCAGTGTATGGGTCAGTCTTGCCCAAGGCCTGGTGGGAGGTGAGGGTGAGAATGTGGGGAGATGTGCTGAGGAGCTGGGGAGGGCAACACATTTCTCTGGCAGGAAGGGTGAATATTTTGAATATTTACTGGATGCCAAAGCTGTGGTATTTGGCATACTATTTGGACTTTCTGACATGGGTGGTCAAGAGGCTGCTAAAACTGGCAAGAGAGTGGATCTGGGTGGGCCGCAGAAGTCAGATCAAGTGAGAAGTCTTAGCAATGCCAGTGAAGAGGGGGGGCCTAGGACTGGTGGACTTTTTGAAGTGCCTGCATTGTCTATAGGCCTGGTAGCTGAAGAGAGTGGCAGTGCTGAAAGGGAGGGGTTGAGTCCCACTGATGTAGAAGGTTTGAGAGATGAGGTTTGCCCCCTAGGGGTCTTTTGGGGACCTAACGACATTGGTGGAGGGGGGTGGGAGTCAAAGACTCTGATATCAGGGGTTCTGGTGGGGGGTGGCTGAGGGAGCTCACAGGATCAGTGTTAGATGGGAAGACTGTGCTGCAGCAGAGCAGCAGGAGGGTGGAGGGTAGCAGTGGCATAGATTGCTGCTGGGTGGAGTGCTAGCAATGGACTTTGATCTATGGGATGGGGTAGAAAGTCAGGGGGCCCCAGGGCAGGACTTGTGGCCAGAGGGGTGGCAGCAAGTGGGTATTGGAGAGGAGTGGGACTGGAGAGGACTATGGACCTGGGGTTTGGAGATGAAGAAGTGGCTGCCCTCCAAATTTTGGGTAGTGTGGTGGAGAGTGCTGAGGTGAAATGTGATGCTGAACTTCAGGTCTGGTCATTTGGTACTTGGAGGGATCTTCAAGTATGAGGAGTATCGTGGAATAGAGCAGGAGGAGGAGGTGGTGCAGACCCCGAAACATTGGCTGGGAGAGTGCAAGGTACTTGCTGGGTTCTGGGAGGTGGTGGAAGATAGATTGGGGGAGGGACTATAGGAGCCAGGGGACTAGTCACTGGGAGATATTGAAGAAGAGAATGCTGGGGAGCATTGGTGATGAATGGCTCGTGCTGGGGTGGGCACTGGTGATATGGATAGGGCTCACTGGACACTGGCAGACAGTGTTTAAAAAGGGCAGACTGATGTCAAGGGAGGAGAAGGTGGTGAGGTGGGAGGGCCTTCTAGTCAACTTGTTGTCTGGGTGGCAGAGGGGGTGGGACATACAGGGGGGTCGCCATTGGAAATTGGTGGAGGCCATATGTGAAAGGAGTGGGGAGAGGGTTTGAGTAGATGGATTCTTTGTGGATTTAGATAAAGAGAAGAGAACTCAGGACTATCAGGTAAGTGCTCTGAGTGGGGGGGGATAAAGTCCAATGTTGAGATGGTGGATGTTATGATGAGAGAGATCCAGAATATAAGGTTTGGGGTTCTAGATACTGAGTAAGGAAGTATCATAATTGGGGTTGAGGAGAAGGGACTAATTGATATTAAGAAGGAAGATACTGAGGGGGGGGGGGGGGTGGATAGATAGAGATAAAGAGACCTATAACTCCAGGTATAGAATACATAAGAGAAGAGACATTATTGGTGAAGATGATAAATGATCTGGTGGCAGATGAATTGGCTGAGATTGACTTCCAGGTACTTGGTGAGGAGGAGTGATAGAAACTATTGGCTGAAGAGAGTATGGTTAACAAACTATAGTCAAAAGTGCTGGCAGTCATGCTGAAGGAGAAAGGGTATACTAGGTATGAGATAGATGTAATGAGAGAGACTGAGCTATAAAGTGTGGCAGAGTGAATTGTTGCTGACTACTGGGTAGTAAGAAATGGAGCTAAACTATAGTAGACAGTCTATAAGAACTATAGAGAGAAGGTGGAGGAGAAGGATGATATAGCTGACAGAGAAGTGCTGGCTGCACTAAAAGAAAGAGAGAATGAGAATGCTGACTCCTTTTGCTCAAACCATTTGGAGAGAGCTAAGCCATATATACTTTTTTATAAAAACAACATATTCAAGAGTTTTCACTTCATATACTATAGTATATCAGATACAGCAAGAGTCAGCAATACTACATATATAAGTTTTATTCCAATCCATTAAGTTTTGGGAATATAGTGAGTTAAAAATCATTGAGCTTAGAGAGACTAGAGAGGAGAGAATATAGACTCAGTCTCTCAAGAGGCTATACTGCTGCAGCCAGTCTTAGAGGAGTAAAGGAGAGTGAAGAGAGATCTAGTAGTAAGACAAATATAGATAGATGGCAAACTGTTGGTAGGGGAGGAGGAAGTGCCATTAGAACATAGAGAGCAGCTAGCAAGGGATATAGTATTGATAGAGGGGAGGGTTAGGTAACAAATTAGGTAACTGGCAGGGGGTAGGGCCAGAAGAGTGTGACTGGAAATTTAGTGGCTAAGCAGGTGACTGGGAATAAAGTTGTTGAGATTACAGGTTACAACTCAATATAGCGCACTCAATATAGATAATTTGTGGCACAGTGGCATTGGGGTGACATCATCAACAAACACATAAAAGCGCGTTACTTGAGTGATCAATAAATTCTCTCTCTCTTTTTCCTCTCTCCTATTCCTCCTAAAGTTCACAACAAAGATTATGAGCCCCGATTAGTGGATAATATATACCTCTTTAGTATACGCTACACTACAACATATGAAGATGTCAAACCCAGGAAGCCCAAGCTCAAGTACTGTGGCGCTAAGCCCAGCAAGTAACACAAGTAGAATGGGTACTAGTGTGGGTACCACAGTCCCTCTGGTGGTGGCTACAACGACAAGAAGGATGATTCCTGTCTTTGATGGTAAGGATTACACCATATGGGCGTATCATATGAGGAACCTCTTGGAGGAATGTGGTCTAGCGAACTATTGGAAGCCACAGGCGCAAATAACAAGATATGACTCAGTGAAGGATCACAAGGTGTTGAGGGAGATCACGTTCACTCTATCGAATAAGCAAATGAAACTTGTTATGAATGCTATGACAGTGAATAAAGCCTGGGAGATCCTACGTGACCATTATCAACAAGCATCCACGTCCAACAGATTCCACCTGAAGGGACAATTATTTACTCTATAAATAAAGCCCAAGGAGAGCATCCAAGAATATGCCAATTGCATCAACGATCTGACAAATCAGGTGAACTTGCGTTCTATGCTGGCGGACCTCATCAGGGAGGAAGACAGGGTCCTGGCCCTTATACGAGGCCTTCCAGACATGTATAACGTGGTCATATCTGCTATGCGGGAATCCGATAAGCTTTCAGACTACAAGCACGTCGTCACAAGCCTATTAAATGATGAATCGAGGCAGAACAATGGCGCAAATGAAGACTACGACGAGAAAGTATTCTATGGCGCGCATGGTCGAGGCAAAGAAAAGCCAAGTAAAGGATGAGGTCAACGAGATGGTCAATGTACCAAGTTCGGTGGTAAGTGCTTCTACTGTGATAAGTCTGGACATCGCATCCAAGACTGCAATCTAAAGAAGAAAGAAAAGAGAGACCAATGTGGTCAGGCAAATGTCATGGACACCAACAATCAGAGTGGCAATGGGATGTTTTTCATGGAGGCGGAGAGCTGCCAACATGCAAATGTAAGCATGAGCACTAACATGTGTAGTAAAGAAGTTTGGCTCATGGATTCCGGCACAACACAACATATGACATGCACCGCGAATGGTTCTCTACATATGAGAAGTTTGAGCATTCCATACCTATCAAACTAGGCAATAACAATGTGATCTATGCTCAGGGCAAAGGAAATGTTGGAATGCACCTGCATGGAAAGGTCAAAGAACCCTCAGGCACCTTTGCAGACATACTATACACTCCAGATATAAGCAAAAATCTCTTCTCGATAGGACGAATGATGGCCCGAGGAGACAAAGGAGTAAACATACACCCGAATGGAGTAACGGTAATCGATCTAAAGAACAATAAGGAATTAATGTATGTGTCGAAAAGAGGAAATCTTTATGTAATCGATGGCATGCTGAATGGTACATTGGCACATTCCGCAATGACAAACAACACCTGGTGTGTATGGCATGAATGGTTAGGACACATCAGCCAGATAAGCTTAGAACGGATGATGAGAAATAGCTCAGTAAAAGGATTGCTGAACTGTACATCTCAGAATTTCTTTTGCGATGACTGCGCAGCAAATAAGACTTCTCGAAGGTCTTTTCAGGAATGGATGAAGCGAGCAAATGGTATACTCGATCTTATACATACAGACATCTGTGGTCCCATGTGTACATCATCACATTCCGGGAAGAAGTATTTCATTACTTTCATAGATGACTACACTCATAAGACTCATGTATACCTCCTCTCAGCAAAGAGCGAAGCATTCGAGAAATTCAAAGAATTCAAGGCGAGTGTAGAGAACGATACGAAACATCAGATAGGGATACTATGCTCGGATAATGGGACAGAATACATAAATAAGTCCTTTAAACAATTCTTAAAAGAGCATAGAATATGACATACTAGAACGGCTCCCTATACTCTGCAACAAAACAGTGTGGTGGAACGGTTCAATTGAATGATCGTCGAGATGGCCCGAACAATGATGAATGCAGCTGGTTTGCCACAATCCTTCTGGGCCGAAGCATTTTTTTTTTTTTTT
>RQIL01020121.1:0-10109 GCA_003951145.1 Jimgerdemannia lactiflua | reverse complement strand
TTCTTTTTTCTATAGGCCGTAGCCTCATTTATTACCTAACGCCTATCTAATCAATACATATGTCCTCATACTACACTGGTAGCCCCATCTCTCACCCTTCTACCCCACTCCTTCACTAGGCCTCCCTCCTACCCCCACCCTCACAAACACTATCTCATTGCCTATCACTTGTACTCAACCCTCACTCTTGCTACAAATGGTCTCTACTAGCTTCCTACAGCCCCCCTCTCCTGTGCCCCAACCCCTCTGCCAGCTCGTCAGAATATCTTTCATCAACCACCACTACCTCGCCATCTTATCTCCCTGAGTCAGCTTCCTCCCTTCCTCAAAAACTGCCAACCAGTGACCCGCCATTTCAACCCACACTGCCACTATCCACCCCAGCGTAAGCCACTCATTTCCTACCCCCCCGAGTATCCTTGCCCAAAGTACATCCCATCTCTCCCACTCCCACCCTCTATTTATACTGCCTAGTTGCTGTCCCACCTCTCTCCAAAAGTCCTCCAATACCTCGCACTCCTCTAGCCAATGTTCCGGGGTCTGCACCACTCCTCCAGGCTGCCCCACCCCTAAACACTCTCCTCACTCAAAGTCCCCTCCCACCACTAAATGTCCAGTCCTATAGTTCAGCATGACATTGCGCCTTATCACCCTCCACCATACTACCCAGAACTTCGGGGGGACCCACTTCTTCACTTCTGCCCCCCAGGTCTATAAGCCTGACCAGTCCCATTCCTCACCAATCCCGACTCCCTACCACCCTACTGGCCAGAGGTCCAGACCAAAGCTCTGTTGGCTCTCCATACTATCTCCAAGATGAAAGTCAATTACCAGTGACTCTCCTATCAGCAGCTTGTGTCACTGCCACATCCCCTGACCCCAGTGTTTTTCTGCCACATTCCCCTCTCACTGCAGTCCAATCTGATGTCCTCCTTTAATCACTCCCCACCAGAACCCTCGGTACCTAACTCTCCTGCTACCCCCACATTTAACTACCTCCAATAGGTCTCCAGACAGCCATCTGGGAGCATATCTCGCTTCCCCCATCTTTTGCATGAGAGGGACCCACCCTCCCCCTCGCAGTACTGCCATCCTCTGGAGCCACCACACTCATAGACAATGGAGCTTCTTGGAAAAATCCACCAGTCCAAGGCCACCTCGCTCCACAGGCTGGGCAAGGGTCTCCCCGCTAATCTGACTTCACCTCCCAGCCCAAATACAGTCCTTGGCCAGCTTAAGTAGCCGCTTGACCACCCACACCAGAAAGTCCAGATGGTAGGCCAGGTACCATTGCTTCAGCAACCAATAGACATTCAAAATCATCACCCACCCTGCCAGGGAGATATGGTACCCTCCCTAGCCTTTTAGTGCATCCCCCCAAGCTTGCACCTTCCCCTTTCACCAGGCTTTCGGCAGTACTGACCCATACACTGAGAGGAAGATGCCCAAGTATCGGACTGCTTCTCCTGCTGGCACCACTGTTCCAATAATGTCATCACCAACTATGCCATTCCCAAGTACCATTGTCTCGCACTTGTGCCGGTTCAGCTTCTGGCCTGAGCACCTCTCATACCAACCCACTGTCTCTTTAACCTCCCCTACATCCTGCACAGAGCCCAAGCCGACCACCATGTCATCTGCAAAGGCCCCCACCTTCCAAGTCACCCCTAATACGAACAGCCCTCCAATCTGCCTCCTAATCCTGTCCAGAAGTGGTTCCAATGATAGAGCATACAGGATAGAGGACAGGGGATCCCCTTGTGGCACTCCTCTCCACAATGGGAATGGTGCTTCTTGATGGCCATTCACTATAATGGCCACCTTACTCCCCTCCAGCATCTGAATAATCACTCTCCCTAATCTCCTTGGGATTCTAATCCTCACCAAGACCTTCACCAACCACACCCGGCATACCCTGTCATAAGCTTTCTCTTGATCCAGGAAGACCAACCTTCCATCCACCCGAGGAGCTCTTGCCCTCTCAATGATACCATGCACCCATGCCATGCCATCTCTGATTAGTCTCCCGCTGATAAAGCCCCACTGTTCCTCCCCCAGGACTTGCTGTGCAACTACCTGTAGGCACACCACCAGTATCTTTGTTATCAACTTCCTATCCATATCCAGGAGCATAATGGGGCGCCAGTTCTTCCAATCCTCTCTCAGCCCCTTATCCTTATAGAGGAGGGCCACTAATCCCAGCTCCTGACCCCCTAAACAATGTCCAGAATCCATTACCACTTCACACATCTCCTTCATCTCCCCAAGTACCACTTCGGTGCCCACCATTTTCTTCCAAAAGTCCCAGGGCAGCCCATCCTCCCCTGGTGCTATCCCATTCTTTGTAGTTGAAAGCACTTTCAGAATTTCGTCCTCCTGAATAGAGTGCATCAGATCTCCTTGCCCTTCAGCCGCCGGTGGCATCCACTCCTCCAAGAACCCTTCTATAGTCTGTCCATCCTCTCCTCCCTCCTCCTCGCTCCACAGGGTGCCACATCTCTTCTGAAGTGAGCCCAGAATACCATGCACCCCTGTCACTATTTCGCCATCTTCTCCTACTGTTCCTTCCCACCTCTGCCTCACCTTGTGCACTCTCAGAAGTCTTGTGAGGTACTTTGTGGGCCACTCTCCTTCCTCCATCCCCTGCTACCTCAATCTCGCTATCATTCCTTGCACCTGTCTCTCCTCTTCCTCCCTCAAGGCTGCCTTCAACTCTTCTATATCTATCCTCACCCTTGCTATTCTCCACTCTACCTCCTCCTCATCCCCCTCCTGTCTACTGGCAGATGCCAGCAGGAGCCCTTCCAATCATCTCGAGACTTCCCTCATCTGCTTTCTCCAAAGTCTCCCCTACGCTCTCCCCACCTCCCCCCAGAACACCTGTGCAGCAGCCTTCAGCTTCAGCCACCGATCCCCTACCACTATACCTGCCTTCCTCCAATTCGTTACATTAATTGTCACCTCTACCTCCCAATGTTTCCACATCCCCTTGTCTTTCAACAATGCATAATTAAGTCGCCAATGTCCAGGCCCATCTCCACTTCCCCCAAATGTCCCCTGCCCCACCACCCCCCAGTGGTCCGACCAGGGGCACCACACAACCTCCAATTCCTTGCAGACATCCATCCCCCAACACTCTGCTGTGAGGATCCAATCAATCCGCATTCCAAGTCCATGTACCCAGTGGGTAAAGATGCCTGATTCCCCTACTTCTGGTGCCCTACATCTCCCAGAGCACTCAATCTTTCCAGCTCCTCCCATCTATCCAGCCCCCCACTTCTACTCATCCCATCCAGTCCACCATCTGAGTGGTCCACTGTAGCATCTCTCACCATATTAAAGTCTTCACCAAGAATGTCGATTCCAGCCTCCACCAATGATCCACTGTCTAGCAAACCTTCTATCCAAGTTATTCTCACTCCTCTTTCAGCCGGACAGTAACAAGAGCCCACCACCACTGGCCCCCACCCTGGTCTCACCCATGTCCCCCATAGTAAGCGATCACTCCACCCACCAATGTCTTGCAGTTCCCCTTTGCCTTTCCTTATCAGAATCCCCACCTTTCCTCTCCACTCCACTGCCCCTCCCCATTCCTTTGACCAAGTAAGCTTGTCTACCTCATCCTCACATCTCACGTCCTGTAGTAAAAAGGCGTCCGCTCCTGAATCCTTAAGCCAAGCAAAAATATTTCAACGTCTTCCTGAACCCCTCAGCCTATTAACATTTAGTGAAAGAATGTTGGTTGTACTGTTCATTTTGAAATATATGTGATGCAGATCCACCCTAGATCTCCATATCCTGATCCATCCAAGACAAATCCAGGTCCCTCTCAGCTTCCAGCTCCAACCTCTCCTTAGCCTCCAATGCCCTCAGAATCTTCTGAACATCCTCTGTATCCTTCTCCTCCATCATTGAGTAATAATCCGCACATGCCTCCTCCCACATTCCCAATCTATTCCAAGCATTCCACCCCTCAACTATCATCTGCCATGCCTCTACTTTCATCTCTGCCTCTCTAACGGGATCCACCTCATAACCCTCATCCTCTAGCAATGCTGCCAAGTGCATTGTCATCAACTTTCCCACCACGCCCACTCCACACAAAATGTCTGACCAATCCTTCTCACTCAGCAGTCGGAAGTCAATATCCCCTAGCTCCCCATCTGCCAACTCTGTCATCAGCCTGTGCAACCAAGGCCCCTCCCCCACATGCTCTCCTCCTGGGGTCATTGCTCTCTTCCCTATCATCTGAACTCTATCCAGGCTTGCGCTGGCCTCTTCATCCCACTCCTCATCGGATGCATCTACCAGACTTTCACCAGACACCCCTACCACTTGGCCCCCCTGAGCCAGTTCTGGGATGCCAAATCAGACATTCTTCACTCCCTTTATCACCACATCCTCCACCTCATTTTCCTCACCTCCAGTGGCCCCCACTGGTCTCTCATTCTCCTTGTTTCTGTCTGCTCCACTCTCCAGCCTCCAGTCATCAAAGAAGATCTCCTCTTCAGTGTCCACTCTCCTCTTCTGGGGCACATGTTCAGAGGACATGGACCCCTCAGGCCCCTTCTGCCCCCCCATCCCCCCTATGCTCATCCCTTCTCCTTCTTTTTTTCCACCTGCCCCCATCCTCGCAAGGAGTTCCTGTTACTGCTTCCTTCCCTGAGCCCTTTCCCATATCAGCTTATTAACTCAAATTTCCTTCCCATTAATTTCCACCATCATTGTAGCCTTTTCGAAGGCTTGCCAAGCTTTCTCCCTCTGCTCCACTGCTCTCTCCAACTCCCAAAGCGCCATCAGCAAGTCCTCCTCCTCCTCCTCTGAGCCCTTGACCCTAGATACCTTGCACTCGAAGGGTTCCTACTTCAGCACTCTGGGCCAATCACTCCCTTTTCCTGTCGCCTCCTTTTCAGCAACTCTCAGCCACACCTCCACATCTCCAGTATGGAATGTCCTCCCTTCCCACATCTGAAACCCAATATCCACCACTTTGCCGTAATCTTGCATCACCCTTCCAACTCTTTCCTTCGTCTCCTCCATCAACACTGTTGGGACTCTCTTGACCACCAGATGCACCACTCTTGGATCCCAACACAGGCACCTCATCATTGGAACTACAACTTCACCAATTTGCATCCCCTGAGCCACCACTGCCACTACTTGTTCCTTCTTGACAAATCCAACTTCCACTCCTTCCAGGCCCTTCAAAAACTTCACGGAAGCCACATCCTTCAGCTGCTTGCCCAGGAGCACCAGTACTGCCCTGGCTGTTACTGCCAGCCCCTGGAAGCTCATCATGACTACGAATTCCGAGATAGACTTCTTGAGCAATGATGCCACCACCAGCCCTGTTACACCATCAGGCAGGTCTCCCTTGCATGCCACCGATGATCTCTCAGCTGCCTCCTTGGTTCGATCAGCAGTCACATCTTCTTTTTTTCCAGATTGCCAGTCCCACTGTTATCAGCAGTCATGCCACTCCCCCCAGCCCCTCTCTTCACCCCTATTCCTGGCCCAGCTCCTCCACTCCCACTCAGCTTCCCCTTCAGTACTCCAACCTTCTGCCATCCATCTCCATCTCCTCCTTCTCCACTCTTCACTGCCACTGTGAAGCTCACCAGTCCCTTGCCACTCCTCTCTCCTTTCTCTCCTCACCTGCCATCAGCTTCTCTTCCACCAGTCACCTTCCTGAAAGATCCCATCCCAAGCCCATACCCTTCTTTTCCTTCCTGCCACCGGAATGCCACACCAGTATCAGACCCAGTATGCCAACCAGGAGGTTGAATTGCTGCCATGTTGATAGTCGTTTTCTTCAATAAACTGCATGAGGTTTGTGCACAAGATTTGTATAATGTGAGTAGTAGTGGAAGAAGGTCAGGCAGAGTGACTTGCTCTAGAATGAGCTGTGCAATTCTGTCACCTTATTGATGGTATATAGTTGGTCCTTGTGATTGACTAGCAGGACTTGCATTTCTCCTCAGAAGTCAGGATCAATGACTCCAGTACCAATGTCCAGTGAGTGCTTAATACTGAGACCAGATCTTGGTGCAATTCTTGCTTAATATTCCATAGGTATTTCGAATGCAAGGCCAGTTGGAATGAGCCTTCTTTCATGAGCAGGAATGGTGACTTGTTGTATAGACTTAAGGTCTAAACCAATGGCTCCTTTTGACTGTGGTTGAGGAATCTGGGCCTTGGGGTTGACTTGCATTAAATTGAGTACAACTTCTTATTTGACTGCTTGACCTTGAGTTTCTTTCAATAGGACCAGGATCCTCTTGGGTTCAGTAGTCTTCTTGGGATGTTTATTAGCAATGTGGCCAGACTGATGGCAAAAGAAGTAGGCTCCAGCCTTCTTGAGGTGTTCCTTTTCCTCAGGTGTAAGCTTGTTCTTCCTGATCTTGTCAATGGTGTCTAGATCCATGAGGGCAGGTTCAATAGTTCTGACTTTGGTTTCCACCCTTCTGTGGTTATTATTAAATGGCAGTCTCTTCTGCTCAAAGCAGATACCATAGGTGATGACATTAAACCTATCAGTAATTTTCATTATAGTGTCTAGGTTTTAGGGTTCTTCAAGTTCAACACAAACTCAGGTGTGTCCTTTGAGACCATGGATGTACTTATCGACCTTCTCATCTTCAGTAACATAGGGTAGCTCCAGTAGGATAGATAAGAATTGTGCATTGTATACTTGCACAGACTTAAGTTGTTTGATGTTTGCCAGATAGTCTCATGTGACCTTGGTGCTGTTGACAGGTTTGAATTGGCCCAGAATAGTATCTGAGAATTCACCCCAGACCTTGATTTGGCTAGAGAATCTTGTGTTCTGGACATGATTTTACTACCAGATTGTAGCATTCCCTTGGAGGAGTATGGCAGCAAATTGGACTAGCACTGCATTTTCCAAATTGGTTAGTTCTCCATACTGCTCCAATTGGAAAAGCCAAGCATCGGTAGACAGTACTCCTCTTTAGCCATCAAAGATGTCAGACCTTTGAGGCTTGATGGTGACTGCTGTCAAAGGCATTGGCATGGGCATAGATATAGATTGTTCAGGAACTTTACCCTTCTTCTTGTCCAGGCATTGTTGAAGTTGGGAAATTTGAGCCAATATAGTGAACAAGAGGACTTCTAGAGTCCCAGATGACTGAGTAGGAATTGGCTGTTCCTACTCTTCTTCTTGTTGAATATAGGGAGCATTCTGTGAGACATAGTTGTTGTAAGTAGTATTACCCCAATCATTGGCATCTATGGACATGGTATTGTGACAGGTTCTTGAGAGGTTTCTTGTTTAAGCAAGGTGTAACTTAACCACTGCTATCAAGTGTAACAGTTCTAGTTTCTAAGTGAGGAAGTGACTTGATTCAGAAAGTTCAAAGTAGCTTAAAGAGATCTGGAAGATCTTGTGATTTCTGCTAGAAAATATTCTGAGCTTTATTCATGAGAATAGAGAGGATATTTATACAAGATCTGAAAGAAGGATTTGGAAGAATCTCAGAAATCAATGGAAATACCAAGAGGAAAGTTCTTGGCAAAGATGACAAATAAAGTTCTGTAATGTTCCATGAAGTTCTGTGACTAGCTAAAACAGGAATAGCAGTGACTAGAATGTTCTAGCTAAGGCTTGGCACCAAGAAAGGATTTCTAAGCATTCAGAAGGTGCTGGAAGATTATGGAAGATACTAGAGAAGAAAAAGGAAAAGAGTAAACTATACTGAAATGTTACAGTTCTAGTAATAGTATATATAAAATAAGCAACTATGGGTCTCCTTGGGGCACTCCTCACCCAAGCAGAAAGAAAACATCACTATGACCATTTACTATAACTGTAGTCTTGCTTCTCTCCAGAAGGCAGACAATCAAGTCTCTTAGATATCTAGAGATTCCAATCCTCCCCAGGAGTTTCTCTCACCAAACATACTATGCCCTATCACACACCTTTTTATTCACTTTTAGTAGTCCTTATCTCTTAAATGATACTTTGTACCCATGATCTATTATCTCGAATCAGTCTTCATGACAAATCCCTACAATTTCTCAACAAGAATCTACTATACTATTACCTGCAATCTTACTGCCAATACATTTGTCACCGACTTCCTGTCTATATCTAGAAGTATAATTAATCTTCAGTTTTTCCAATCCTCTCTCCACTCCTTTTCCTTATATAGTAGTGCTACTAGTCTCAGCTTCTGAACTCACTAGAGCTAATGACTATATCATACATCTCTCTTATTTCCTAAAGTATACCTTCAATCTTCACCATTTTCTTCCAAAAGCTCCAAGACAGCCCATCCTCTCCTAGAGCTATTTTACTCTTTATAGTAAAGGGGACACTCAAGATTTCCTTCTTTCTAACCAGGTGTCCCGTGTCCTTCAGACTCTCTACCAGTGAGGGACCCAAGTCTTTCAGAAATACTACAATGGTCTTATCATTCTCCCCTCCTTTCCTCTCCCTCCATAGCTTCATCCATCAATCCTTTAGTAAGTCTAAGATCTCCCTACTCCTGATACAAAAGCACTATCCTTTCCAATAACTGCTTCACATTACTACTGTACCCTCCTCACTCACAGCAGCCTAGACAGATACTTTATTGGCCTCTCACTCTTCTCCAGCCACTGCCACTGTTATCTCACCACTATTTTCTGAATATGGGCTTCTTCTTCCTGCTGCAAGAATATCTGAAGTTCAATAATCTTCATCTTTACTCTTACGATATACCAATACTCCTTCTCTGCAGACTTGGTAACTGTAGCAACAAATGTTCCAAGCTCTTGGATACCCATATTCCCTTTTGTCAATGAAGTCTGCCCTTTAATCTCTCCATTTTCTCCTAATTTGTCCTTGCCACATATTTCAACTTCAACTACCAGCCTCCAACTTGAAGCTCCTCCTTCTTCTATTTAGTCACACCTCACTTTATTTTTTCCACAGCTCCTTATTCTCCAAAAGAGTGCAGTTGAGTCACTAATGACCTTGTTCATTGCTACTCCCCCCAAAGTTTCCTCTACCAATTAATCTCCAATGATCTGACTAGGGACACCATACCACTTCTAGCATCTTCTAGACATCTACTCTCCAGCAGTCTGCTGAGAGTACTTAATCAATTCTCATCCCCAGTCCATCTACCAAATGTGTGAGGATCTTTTGCTCTCCCCACATTTCCCTTCCAGCATTACTTAATGCACTCAGTCACTCTATCTCTTCCCATCTTTCCAGCCCTCCACTATGACTAGATATACCTACTCCCCCATCTGATTGATCTACTGAAGCATCTTGCACCATATTAAAATCTCTGCCCAGCAAATCCATCCCAGTCTCTGCCAAAGTACTACTATCCAGTAAATCATCAAGCTACTTCACTCTTGTACTTCTGACCACCAGATGGTAGTAAGATACAACTATTACTGAGCCCCACACCAGCCTCTTCCGCACTTTTTATACCAAATATTTCCCCTATTCCCCAATGTCCAATAAGTCATCTTTCTCCTTTCTAAATAAAGTTCAAACCTTTCTATACTATTCAGCAAATCCTCTCCATTTCCTAGTCCAATATAGCTTATTCACAGCATCCTTATATTAAACATTCTTTAATAAGAATTTATCTACCTTCAAGTTCCTTAACCAAGCTAAAATATTTTGATATCATACTACACCCCTCAATCTATTATTAATCAGTGATAAATTATTAGTTGTTTTCATAGGAAAAGACTTATAAGTATAGTATAATTCTTCCAAATACTCACAATTCCAATCCCTGCTCCATTCTAGATATGTCCAATTGATACTTTACCTCAACAGCCTTCTTCTCCTTTTCTCTAGCTTCCAGTCTAGCCATGACCTCCTGCTTTGCCTCATTTGTTTTTCTCTCCTTTTCTCTAGCTTCCAGTCTAGCCAAGACCTCCTGCTCTACCTCATTTACCTTTTACTTTAAATTCTCACTATATATCATTAAGACAGCCTTTCATATGCCCCATTTCTACCAGTATCTAAATATCACCTCTTTCACTACTACTTTCAGTGCAGTCTCCTGGCCCTCATCTACCCTATAACTTTCCACTTTTGGCATTTTTATCAAGAATTTGACTATCACCTTTTCCAGTATTTT
>RQIL01020110.1:0-19603 GCA_003951145.1 Jimgerdemannia lactiflua | reverse complement strand
ATAAAGTAATAGACTAAATATAAATGTATGAAGTAATAGATAAGTTACAAATATATAAATCATCATTTTTTTAGACTATAGATTTTGATTTTATAGCTCAATTCCACTTATAAACTTATATTTTTACCTCTCTTTTATCACCATTATCTAGCTATAAGGTTATATCTCATATTTGAGAACAATTAAGAAAGAATGGCTCCCATTATCTTTATGAAACCAATGAATAAGCTATAAATATATAAATTACTATAAAAGAACAAGATACAAATGTTTGAAGTAATAGACTAAATATAATGTAACATAGTGGATACTAAACTTAGCAAGTATGTCAGATTTCTTTATCTTGAACTCTTGTCTTCTTGACTCTCAGAGTCAGTAGTTCTATAAGACCAATTGTGTCAAAGAGGTAATTCAAAGGTTCTTTATTGGTATACTTGTTCTTTATGCTAACACTTTCAATCTGAGATTTATTCACTTTAAGATACTAGGATATTTATACAAGTTCACTTAACTATGAGGTGGTGGTTGAGTTATGTGGCTAAATTATGAGTCATTTCGCCACTTGGTGAAATAATCTTGCTATTTGGCAGAATGCTATACTATATTGGGCTTTTGATTTCACTATTTGGCAGAATAATCTAGCCATTTGGCAGAATTGGGGACTGCTAACTATAAGGCTATACTAATTTTGGGACTGGTTGCGATCAAATATCTATCCCTTATTTCTTCTTCCAAATTTGGCTCTACCATCACAACTTCTTCCTGAATAGATAGTTTTATCCCTGAAACATCTATTCAAACTCCTAGGCTTCAATGGTCTGAATGGTCTTATACTGGGCAATTTATTGCATCACTGTTTCCCAATGGTATCACTTAACTTGCTCAAAGTCTGAGAGGGCTATTCCTCTTAGATAGGCTAATGCTGACTCATCTTCTCTAAATAACTTGTGAATTCTCTTAGCAATAGTGACTTGAGAGAGAGAGAGCTGGTATTTGGCAATCTAATTGTCTTTGGTCATATTCTGGTTCTGGTTGAGTATCTGTCCAAGTTTGAAGTACTCTTGGAATTCTGTATGATGCTGATAGGTCTTGAAGTGTGAGATTCGAGCAAGATGGGTCTGTATAATACTTCTAATACTGTCAAAAGATTCCTCTATAGTCAGAGGCTCTGTAGTATGTCATTGTCTCTCAATGGCTCTTTGGGCAGCACTAGTGATCTTGAGTGCTGTTGTGGTACTTTGATTATTGGCCATGATACTTCTTGAGTCAGTTTCGATAGATGGTAGTAGGGATTATTATGCCTGTGAGTTTTTATAGCCAAAAGGTGGTCCCTTTTATATCTTATACCAAATAAGGTCCTTCCCACTTGGGCTTCAGTTTTCTTGACCAAGAAGCTTCTACTATATTCCGGTATACTAGGACTTTGTCTCCTATCTTGATAATCTCCAGGGGCTTGTGAGTTTTTTCTGCATTGTTCTGCTGTAGTGCCTGTGCCTTAATAATGTAATTTTCTGCCTTTTTCCTAATTTGATGCAATCTCTGCATCTCTATATCCACATGATTCCAGATTGTATCATTGCTTGCTGACAAACTTCCCTAGAACTTTCTTCTCTGAATAGCATTTCTTGTGATATGAAATGGGTAATTTGTGATCATATATCCTGCAGAGTGGATAATGCTATTGGAAGATAGTGGTCCCAGTTTCCATATTCATTATAGATCTTGGCAATGACATTTTTGAGAGTCTTATTGGTTCATTCTGTCTGTCCATTTCCTTGTGAGTGATAGGCTGTAGTCTTGATATGTTGGATCTTATACTTTTTATAGAGGATTTCGTAGAACTAGTTGATGAATTCTGTTCCTCTATCTGTAGTAACTTGCTTCAGGGTCTTGAATTGGCAGATGATTTCTCTGTGCAAGAAATCAGCAATTGATTGTGCATTGGTTTCCTTGAGGAGTCCAGCTTCTACCTATTTCGTAAAGAGGTCTACAATCACAATGATATATTGGTTGCCTATCAATGTCAGGGGTAGAGGGCTGATTACATCTATTGTGATGTGGGCAAATGGTATTGGCTCAATGTCTGCTGATCCAGAGGCTTGATTCCATTGGTCTTGTTTCTGCTTCTGGTATTTGTCACAGGTCCTGACAAATTACCTGATATCTTCTTCTATTCCTGGCCACCACATGGTTCTTTTTGCTTTGTCATATGTGTTAGTTCCTCCTATGTGGCCTTGCTCATGTACTTCCTTCATTACTTGATTCTTCCGATGCTTGGGGATGACTAATTGTTGTCCTTTCTTGAGTATTTCTCTATCTGTTTCGAATTGTTTCCATGTCTGATTAATAATTGTTTTTGTCCATTCTTCCAGATGTGGGGGTATCTTTTGCTGCCCCAGGTAGCTGATTATTCCATAATACAGCTCTCTATTCATGATGATTTGGTGGGGGTTGAGTCCTTCAGGGTATCTGTGAGAGGGCATCAGAATTGGCATTGGTTCTTCCAGGGCAGTGGGTGATTGTGACATCATATACTTGTAGCTTCATGATCCATCAGGCATAGATTCCTTTTGGCTCACTGGTGGTGAGCAACCAGGTGAGTACTGAGTGGTCTGTCTAGATGGTGAAGTGTCTTCCAGCCAAGTAGTAGTGGAACTTTTCTATAGCCCAGATGACCACAAGACATTCCAGCTTGTATAACTCATAGGACTGCTTGGCCCCATGGGTACCTCTGCTGAGATAGGCCACTACATATTCAGCACCATTCTTCTTTTGTGCTAGGACAGCTCTAAGTCTCATTACACTTGCATCTGTCTGCAGGATGAACTCTTGAGTCCAGTCAGATCTTCTCAAAATTGGAGCCTGTATTAACCTGATCTTGAGTTTGTCGAAGACCTGTTGCTACTGTTGGGTCTACTGGAACTTGACCTCCTTTCTAAACAGATCATAGATGGGGCTGGCAACATGAAAGAATCTGCGAATGAATCTTCTATAGTAGGATGCTAGTCCTATGAAGGCTCGGACTTTGGTAATACTTGTGGGTACTGGGTAGGCTGCTACTGCCTTGATTTTGGTGGGGTCTGTGTACATTCCATCATGGTTGATAATGTGTCCAAGGTAAGTGATTTCTTCTTCTCCAAATTTGTATTTCTTGGGCTTAATGTAGAAGCCATGCTTGCAAAGTCATCTGAGAATTTCCCTGATATTATGGTGTGCTTTTTGTATAAACTTATATCACTTCTTGCACACTTGTGAAGCGCGGTCTCGAAATAATGAATTAAATATATTGTTCGCGGTCGATTATCGGGTCGATGGTCACGTGACTGGTCATCCGATTTGTCGTCAAAGTAGTCGGAAGGTCGATGATGTTGATTGCAAATATGATGGGTATTGGATATGGCTCGGCTCAATTGTTTAGTGGTCAACAGTCTTTTACTGTCAATTTACTTGAATGGTATGCGCGACAGGATAGTTATTCTTTTATCCTGGCGGGCGGCGATCAGGGGTCCAAATACGGGCAATGGTCGATCAACATGCATGGGAACTCAGATCTTGATTAAATGGCGATTTTGGAACTTGGCGGTCTGGGCAGGGCAATTGTCGATCGTGGGGAGCAGGCAGGCGATCGTTGAACAATGTGGAGAATGGGGGGTGGTCGATCGTGCGGGGGACGGTGATCTTAAACTAAACAGCTCGTGATGGTGGACGGGAAATATTCATAGCGACGGTCGATGGCTCGATCGCTCGTGTCATATGTTCGATTAACTTGAGGGTGGGCGATAGTTCTTGACGGTCTTCTAGTTTCTGGCAGGTCTCTGTCTGAAATGCGCGGTAGTCCTTGGTGGCGATTTCTTAACGGTTTCCTGGCGGCTTTCCTTAGCGGCAGCAATTAACTTGACTGACTGACTTGAAATTCGCAGCGATCCTTGGCGGCGACGATTTCCTAACTTGATGGGTTTCTTAGCGGTGGTCGATTTCCTTAAACTTGGCGGCGGCGGCGGTCTTGAACAAGAGTTATCCTTAGCTCTTGGAGTCTTTCCCAAAGTTCTCAAAACTTAAGTTGGTTGCAAACTACTTTTCTGCAAAACCAATTGACTGAGGATTTATTCACTGCAGTTGGGGGGGTATTTATACAGAATTGTACGTGGATTTTGCTAAAGTATGTGACTAAGTAATTGGTAATTCCTTGTTCTTGAATTAGCGCAGATTTGGAAGTCAAGTGACTAACTAGTAGAATAAGGCTAATTCTTTGTTTGTGACGAAAAAGGCTAGTTAAAAGGTGGTCACTGTTTGTGCAACTAACTAACTAGATCAAATTTGGCTAATAGAACTGTCACTGTTTAACCTGAAGTTTAGTGTGACAGGGATTATGTCATCTTCTTCTTCTTCCTCATTTTCTTCAGGGTGTCCGGCCAAATTATTTTCTGCAACTTCCAACAGTGAGCTGACTTCAGTTGGAAGTTCTGAAAGTGTTGAGGAGGTGTCTGCATATCTTTCCAGGAGATTGTTGAAGTCCTCCTCCCACAAAACAAATGGGGCGCTGCTATTCCCTTGGTCTTGAGGAGTGATGTCAGTGGTGATGATGTCACCGCTGATGATGTCATCATCAGTGAAAGGCGCGGAGTACTCTTACTGCTCTTGTGGTCTCCAGTCTATGAGGTTCTCTTCCACAAAATATGGAATATCTGTGGGGTTCTGTGGGGCGCAGATCCTCAGAGGAGGGCCTTGGAACAGGGCAATTAATCCTCTGATAAACTGGTCTGGGTTATCTTCAAGAAGGGGGTTCCAGAGGTCTTGTACTTCTTCACTTTTGACTGGAATGGTAGATTGGGCCTCTTCTGCTACCATCTCTTCTAAGTGGTCTATCCGGCGGCTTGACAGCTCTTAAATATCTGAGGTCTTGACATACTGTAGGTTTGGAATGGCCCAAGGAGCATGCCTGAAGATTTGATGGACTCTTCTAGCCAATTGCTGCTCATGCCTGTCCATGCATGTGGCGTCTGCAATTTCTTGATGGCTGGCCTCTAGGAATTCTTGGCGGAGGTAGTGTCCCATCTCATACTCCTGCTATATGAGAAGACATTGGGTGGCCATTGAGATCCTGGTTTCCATTTTGCGGCAGTTTAGAGTATAGTGGTAGGGGTCCCTTGTGTAGAGGTTCAGACTGGGGATTCTTCTAGTGCGTAGTCTCATGGCCCTTCTGATGTCATTAAACATCTGTTCTTGAACTGAGGGACCTGGATGGCTCCTTGACCTTGCTGTTTGGCAGGTGATGGCAGGCATTTGTTTGTAGTGAGTCTTCTTAGTTGTGGATGCTGTTGTACCTCTTCTTGATGCTCCTTTTTATATTCTTGAAGGTCTTCTCTTTTGGTCCGAGGTAGGGTCACCTGATTGTCAGTAGTATACTACTGAAGTCATTATGAGTCATTGTGAGTTTCTGATGAAGATCATCTTAAGATCAAGATGAGTCACGAGTGAGTCATATCATGCAATTGGTGGCTTGCAAAGTAAAGGCAGTCTTCAGGTTCTGATGTCACCAGGTCCAAAAGTATCATCACATCTGCTCCTTGTAAAATTATAGCCATCCTCGGCAGTGAGTTATACAGAGATTGCAGTATCTTGATTTCTTCAAAGAGCAGGTTATCAGCGCATTGGCGAGAACTGGCCATCCTCGTATAGGGCAGAGGGCCTGTTACTGGACTAACCATCCGGGAGGGGTTCAAACCCAGCTAGTGGCTTCATTTCTGTATTCTTCAGTCCACTAAATGTCCTACTGGTTCCAGGGTCCCAAAGTAAACTTCTGATGCTTAAGGCACTGGTTATTGCTGTATGTCGTCGACAATTCAAGGAAGTCAATACAGGGATTAGTCAATGTGTTTTGTTTCCCTCGGATAGTAGAGCCTGATGCAGTTGCGGTGTATTCTGGTCTTGAGAATAACTCTATCCAGAGTCTTGAATTAGTAGGTGTGGTTCGTGAATACTTGGTATATGAGATAGAGTCCTTCCCATTTTGGTTCAAGCTTGGCACTCCAGTTTTCTTCTATGATGGTTCGGTAAACCAAGACTTGTTGTCCAATGAGCAGGGGCTCCAAGTTGGCTTTGCGGTCATAGTACTTCTTTTGCCATTCCTGCGCTTGTGTTATAAAACCTCGTGCCTGCTGGCGTACTTTGTGTAACTGGGCGATCTCCTCAGTGACTCGTTTCATCAAATTTGGTTGAACTGGTTCAGTGGGGTCTTGTGCTTCTCGGCCATACACCAGGTAGAAGGGGGTCTGTTGGGTGGCAGTAGCCTTTGAGGTACAGATACTAAACAGGATTGCTGGGAGGTAGATATCCCAATTCAGTTGGTCTTGGGTCCTGCTGAGACCTCGCTTGATGGTCTGGTTCATTCGCTCGGTGAGTCCATTCGCCTGTGGGTGATAAGCTGTTGTTTGCCGCAGTTTGATCCTGAAGTTACTGGCAAAGGTCTTCATTGCTTTGTTGACAAATTCTTGGCCTTGGTCTGTGATAATTTCTTGAGGAATACCATGGCGGCTGAAAATTTCATCATATAGGATTCCAATGATTGTCTGTGCATTGGCAGTCTCAATGGCAAAGGCTTCAGGCCATTTTGTTAGGTGGTCTTCAATGGTGAGGATGTAGCATTTTCCCCGGCAAGTTACTGGCAGGGGTCCAATGATATCTATTCCAAGTCTCTGAAAGGCTCCAGCTGGGACTGGGATTGGCATTAATGGTGCTCTGTCGGTTGGTTTCTGTCAGTATCTCTGGCAGGTATCACATTGTTGAATGTGAGTAGAAATTTGTTCTCTCATCTTGGGCCACCAGTATCTTTTCTTGATTCTGGCAATGGTAGCTCCAATTCCTCGGTGTGCATTCTGATCGTAGTTTGTTGTAAGTATCTTTGGTATCTCATCTTCTCTTAGGACTCAGGTGTATCAATCTCCTTCTACTCTCCAAAGTTTGTCGTTGCCTTCTTGAAATTTCTTGAAGTTTCTCTGGATAAACAGCTTGTGAGCTGGCTGGATTCCTTTCTTGAAGCTCCTATGATGCAGGCTCCAGATGAGGGCGAGGCACAATTCTTGGTTCATTTGGGTGAGCGGGAAGCAGTCTTCTCTCGTGGGGGCTCCTTCCCTTCTTGAGTTCGTGGGATTCTTGACAGGGTGTCCACATTGGAGTTCTTGATGCCTTTCTTGTAGACAGTGGTGAACTGGTATTCTTGCAGAGACATGATCCATCTGGCAAAGATTCCTGAGGGTTCTGGCTTCTTGAATAACCATTGTAGGGCTTGGTGGTCCGTGATGAGAGCAAATCTCTTTCCCAAGAGGTAGTGCCTGAAGTGGTCTACTGCCCATACTACTGCAAGGCATTCTAGTTTGGTGGCACCATAGTTTGCTTGGGTCTTATTTGTGGCCTTGCTAGCATATTCAATGACATGTTCTTTCTTCTGGTCATCTTGCTGGGATAGAATTGATCTGAGTCCAAGGGCTGAGGCATCAGTTGCCAGGATGAATGGTTTGTCAAAGTTTGGCTGCACCAGAACAGGGGCTTCAGTGAGGGCCTACTTGAGTAGATCAAAAGACTTTTGCTGGTCTTCTTTCCAGTAGAATGGTTGGTCCTTCTTGGAGATATCTCTGAGAGGTGCTGCTTTGTCTGAGAATCTTGGGATGAATCGCCGATAGTAGGATGCTAACATGAGGAAGGATAGGGTCTCCTTGGCTGAGGTAGGGGTCAGGTAGTTCTTGACTTTCTCCACCTTGCAGGGGTCAGCATGTGTGCCTTGAGCTGAGACAACATATCCCAGATATTCGACTTGGTGTTTTCCAAAGAAGCACTTCTTGGCATTGAGTCTGAGTCCTGAGCTTCGGATGGTATTGAACACTTCGCGGAGGTCTTGTAAATGCTGCTCAAATGTCTCAGAGTAGATGATTACATCATCTATGTAGACTAACACATTTCTCCCGATGAGGTCCCGGTAGACATGGTTCATCATTCATTGGAATGAGGCTGGGGCATTACAGAGTCCAAATGGCATTCAAAGATATTCATACTGTCCTCATCTGGTGATGAAGGCTGTCTTGCAGATATCTTTCTGAGCAATGGGGATCACTTGGAATCCTTGGAACTGGTCGGTAGTGGTCATGTACTTGGCTTTTCCGAGGGCATTGAGGAGATCATCTATTCTTGGCAATGGGTAGGCATCTTCTGTAGTGACTTTGTTGAGTTTTCTGAAATCCATGACTAATCTCCATCCTCCTTTCTTTGGTACTATGATTGCTGGTGAAGCCCAAGGACTTGATGAGGGTCTGATAACTCTGTTTCGTAGCATTTCTTCTATGTGTTGTTGTTCAAACTTGATCAGATGGTGTGGTGTTCGATAGGGGCACTGTCGGATGGGTTTCGCATTTCCGGTATATATAGGGTGTTCTCCATATTGATATGGTGGGAAGTTATTGTATGTGATAGTAAATATATCTTTGTATTCTTCTATTAACTCCTGTATCTATTGTTGCTGGTCCTTGGTTAAAGTTGTCTGGATATCAATGGCTTTGATTGCTGAGTCTTCCTCCCTGGTACCGTCAGTCTCACCGGAGAGGGCTTGCCATTTCCCGAAAACTCAAAGACTTCTTCCTCATAGTTGTCTATCAGTGGTTCGAAATATCCCAGTACTGTTCCTTTGGGGATGGTGATTACCTCAAAGCCCATGTTCCTGATAGGGATGTGGATTGGTGACATTTGGTCGTGAATTCGTTCTTCTCCCAAGAGTAGGTGATATTTCTCTCGGAGCTCCATTGATGGTGCAAATATTAGGTTGTCTGCTTCTACTGGGAGGTGTACATCAAGGCCTCTTTGCTGGTAAGGTTGCAGGGTGATGTCTTCTCTTGCTTGGATGGGGCGGCAGATGTAGGGTCTCATTTGTCTGAACTGAGCTACTCTCACTACATGAACCTCGATAGGTGGTCCCTGGTGGTCTCTGTTAGTACTTCCAAAACCTCCTTGTCCTCTCTTGGTACTGTCCAGTTGCTTTACCTCTTGGATGGTAGGCTGTGAAGTCTTGATGAAGAGTATCTGACAAACAGCTTCCAGAGGGCTGAAGTTTTGATGGGCCCTTCCATTGTTGCAGATGATAACCTTGAGGGGGCCTCAGTAGTCTTGGTCGATGACTCCTCCTTCCATGGTAATTCCTTTAGCTGCCAAAGATGATCTTGATGCCAGTTGACCATAGAGTCCTGGTGGTATGGCGAGTACAATTTGGAGGTCAAAGGTCCTGGTACTCCTGGGTCGGATTACTGCTTGATAGGGGAGGCAGAGGTCATATCCAACTGATCCTTCTGTTTGTGCAAGAGGGGGCTGGGCCCATGGTGAGAGTAGCTTGACTTGGATAACTGGTTGGGTCTTGAGGAAAGGTACTCCAGTGGCTGCAATTGCGGGTGAGAATTCCATTCGTTCTGGCTTGAAGAAAGGCCAGTGTGCTCCTGTCTTTGGGTTCCTTGTGTAGTTGAATCCAGTCCTTCCAAGTGGATCCAGAGCTTCCATGAGGGTAAAGGCAAGATTGACTCCCTGATTTCCTTCATGTGGGTGGCAGTACCAACAGATGACAGTTAGAATTTCTAGTGGTAGGTCCCAGATGGTGGTCTTATTCTTTGCTTTGCAGTTTTCTTTATGGTTAATCTCTTTGCATTTTCGGCAGGCCCAGCAGATTCGGGGTTCTTGTAGGGTGGGATCCTTTCTCTTGACTTGGCTTTTGTGGATGTCTTCGCTGAGATGAACACTTCAATGTTCACACCAGTAGCAGGTGAAGGTCCTTCCGCAATCACAGTGTCCTTTCTTGACAAAGTCTTCATTCTGCTCCTTAACTTCCTTGCAGGTGGGGTATCTCTTCCAGTACTTGTCATAGGTGGGCAGAGTAATCTGTAGAGCTCGGGTAATGGTATAGAAACTATTGCTATCCTTTTCGATTGTGAGGGTCTCCACAGGCTGTCGGGAAAGAACCTTTTGTTGCTCTTGGTAGGTCTTCTTGAAGATCTTTGGAGTTGCTCGGATAGGAATTGGTGCTCGCTTCCATTCATCTCTATCTTCGGTCACTGGCATTGGAACCTTCTTGATGTCCAGGATTCAGCAGTTGCTGCAATCATCTCTTGGTGAGTAAAAGCGGTTGAAATGCTCACATTTGCCTAGGCAGAAGACTCGCATGATTCGATTCTCTACCAATGGGGGTGGTGGCTGTGTGGATGGCCCTGCAAACTCGCATGCTGCTCTTTTGTTATTGCTTCCATCAATCCTTGATTGTAGACCCTCAATGTCAATGACTCCAACAAAGGGCTCTTCTAGTCCACTATCTTGATCTCTAGGGGCATCAAAGTTACTTCCCAACTCTTGCAGGAAATTTGCTTCACTTTCATCTTTATCTGTGGTTGTGGTGGGTGTATCGCCATGTCCATGTCATTCTGTCTCAGAGACTTGACTTGCTTTCCTTGATGATGCTCTTGACTCAATGGGTACCTTATGCTTTTGTCCATGAATGGTGAAGACTAGGAGCTGTTTTCTGATGTCCACATTGACTCCGACTCGGTGCATCCAATCTGTTCCCAAGATCAGGTCATAAGAGGTTGCAGGAGTCACAACAGCTTGAGGTACATTGAGGCAGGCTTTCCCTACTTGAATGGGGATATCTTGCACAAGTCCAAGGGGGGTAGATGCTGATCCATCGGCCATGATGACTCTTGCTTTGGTTCCTTCATCAATTCCCCAACCGATTCTCTCCAGCATTCTTCGAGTAATGATGCAGACTGCTGCTCCAGTATCAATGAGAATTCGGGCATTCTCTCCATGTACTTTTCCACTCGCAAGTCTGGTGGATTGATGATCATGTCGTCGGCTTTCATGCACCGCATGAATAGTGCTGGGTTCTTGTGTGTGTGGTCCTTGGACAGGAAGTCTCTTGATATCTTCCTTGGCTTCCTTCAGGAATTTTCGCCTAACTTCTGGGGCATTCTTGAGGACTTGCTCGACGGTGAGGCCTGCATTCTGTTGATGGATCTGGTCCCAAAGTGAGGCTGCTGCATGAGGCTTACTGCTCCTTCGATGTTTGGTTCCTTGAGGGCAGGGTTTCTCATTCCTTATGGGCATCTCGTCTGCTGAGAACTCCACACTCATGCACTCATCTTCTTCAAGGTCAGGCAGAGAGGTAGTCCTTGTTACTCTTGATGGTCCAGCCTCGGGCTCAGGAGTATTCCTTCTGACTCGCTTGTCATTTTCCAGTGGAGTGTCCAAGGAGGAATGGCCATGCCTTGGGTGCTTGCCTGTAGATACTGTTACTGGCAGTGGTGGGGGTGGGATTCTTGGTAGTCTTCCTCGTCCTCTGGTCTGTGCAGGGGCAGCATCCCAAGTTACCTTGGATGGGAAGGCTTCATAATATGGATAGGTATCATCTTGTCTGTGAAGCCAGGCTGCTTCTTCTTCCATTTCTTGTGTCTCGTCATCCATCTGAATGAGGTTGACATTTCTGTCATTGGACTGTGTAGCTTGCTTCCTTGGGCAGTGCCTCTGGATGTAGCCTTGGTTTCCACAGTAGAAACAGGTAGGGGCATGGGGACCGGTTGTAGCTGAGCCTACAGTTGTGGCTGGTGGCGCTTGTGAAGAGCTTCTGTTGTCTTGTTGCTGATAGTCTGGCCTATTGTCACAACGGTAATCTTGCTGTCTTCCTCCTTGGTTCTTCAGCTGTGCCACTGCAATGGCTAGGTCCTTCATTTGTTTCGTGAGCATAGTCATTGGGTCTTCTTGTGCTCTTGGTGGCTGCTGCTGTTGTGGTTGACTGAATTGGGCTGAGACCGAAGGTGTGGGTCTGCTCTCGTAGTTGGCCAACCGGGCTCTGAGGAATGCATTCTCTTGCTCTGCTGTGGTAGATCCTCGAGATCTTGGAGGTTCGGCTCTAGCTGGCTCTCGGTGGTCTTGCTGGGCTGGTCTGTAGTCTGCTTCCCAACATCCTTGTGCTCCGGCAACTTGCTGCTCAATACTCTGATAACTCATCCTAATAACTTGCCTCCTGAGTTTCGGATATAGGCCATTGAGAAAGGTAGTGGATGCCAATGCTAGTTGGACTGCAGGCTGCAGGTTTGCCTTGATCATTTGTGCTTGGATCCGATGGTAGAAACTCTTCGGGATTTCATTGACAGCTTGGGTCATGTAGGTCAGAGCTTCTTGTACTTCTTGTTGGCGTTCAAGACCATTGAACTGGACATGGAGCCAGCCTTTGTGGATGGTGTATCTTTGTGTATGATGTCCATTTGCCATTAGGTGGGCTTCTTGTTCAGCCCTATGGATTTCTCCTCCATTCTGTTTGGCTTGGTTGTATCTCTGGAGGGCTGGACCTCTCAAAAGTGACTCAATAATGCTGAGCTTTCTTTCTGCATCCCATCGCTTGGCTGCTGCTTGTACTTCAATTTCTCCAATGAAATCCTCAATGTCTTCATCATCTGCACCATAGAACTTCTGTAAGTAACTCATATCTGGCTCGTCTTCACTGTTCTCGCTGTCTGATGCTGGTTCAGGGGTAGTGTTCCTTGGTGGTCCTTGTGGGGGGGGGGAAGGTGCTCGGTGTACAGGGGGTATAGGCAGAGGGCGGTGTCTTGATGACGTGGGGGATCTGGGTCTGTTGAATAAGGCCGGGGTGTAGGTCCTTGAAGGTGGGGATCTCCTAAGTGACTGGTAGTGGCTATCAAATGCTGAGGCTCTGAGAGAAGCATTGTTCCTTGTCTCTTGTGGATAGTAGCGGGGTATGAGTGACCAAGGTGCAGTGGTCCGGGCAATTGAAGGACCTAGGGGACTGATATAACTGGTGGTAAACTTGTTTGCCCCTTGCTGTTGTGAAGTAGTGAGGTCTGGTTTATCTTGCTGGTAGCTGCCTATGTGGTAGTGTGGATCAAACTCGTCTTTTGAATAAGGATGATAGTCTTCTTCTCCTTCGGATGTCTCAAAGTAGACTCAGTCTAAAGGGGTGGCTCGATTGACAGCTGTGGTGATGTAGTCACTCCGGTCAGAGTTCTTCCTATAGATTCGGGTCTGATACTCTTCAGGAAGGTCTTCTTCTAGATCTTGGAGCTAAAGGGGTTCTGGTTGTCCTCTGAGTTGTCTTCTTTCCCTGGAGGTCAAGCCATAGTCTGGGTCACTTCTGTCTTCGGATTCAATTTTCTGGCTGCTATTCTTGAGTAAGGTCTTGACTGCTGTCCTGACAATAGTGTGGGCCTTCTTTTCTGCTGAAGAGGGCTGTCTCTGAACTTGTTGCTGGCTGCTAGGTTCTCCTGGAGTCTCCAATGTAGATGGCTACTGGGTTCTTGAGCCAAAAGGTCAAGTCTTTAGAAAACTATTCCCAGTTGAGCCCCCAAAATGTGGTGTGCTTTTTGTATAAACTTATATCACTTCTTGCACACTTGTGAAGCGTAGTCTCGAAATAATGAATTAAATATATTGTTCGCAGTCGATTATTGGGTCGATGGTCATGTGACTGGTCGTCCGATTTGTCATCAAAGTGGTCGGAAGGTCGATGACATCGATTGCGAATATGATGGGTATTGGATATGGCTCGGCTCAATTGTTTAGTGGTCAACGGTCTTTTACTGTCGATTTACTTGAACGGTGCATGTGACGGGATGGTTATTCTTTTATCCTGGTGAGCGGTGATCAGGGGTCCAAATACGAGCAATGGTCGATCAACATGCATGGGAACTCAGATCTTGATTAAACAGCGATTTTGGAACTTGGCAGTCTGGGCAGGGCGATTGTCGATCATGGGGAGCAGGTGGTCGATCATTGAACAATGTGGGGAATGGGGGGTGGTCGATCATGTGGGGGACGGCGATCTTAAACTAAACGGCTCGTGATGGTGGACGGGAAACGTTTGTAGCGATGGTCGATGGCTCAATCACTTGTGTCATATGTTCGATTAACTTGAGGGCAGGCGATAGTTCTTGATGGTCTTCTAGTTTCTGGCAGGTCTCTGTTTGAAATGCGCGGCAGTCCTTGGCAGCGATTTCTTAATGGTTTCCTGGCGGCTTTCCTTAGTGGCGGCAATTAACTTGACTGACTGACTTGAAATTCGCGGCAATCCTTGGTGGCGACGATTTCCTAACTTGATGGGTTTCTTAGCGGCGGTCGATTTCCTTAAACTCGGCGGCGGCGGTAGTCTTGAACAAGAGTTATCCTTGGCTCTTGGAGTCTTTCCCAAAGTTCTCAAAACTTAAGTTGGTTACAAACTACTTTTCTGCAAAACCAATTGACTGAGGATTTATTCACTGCAGTTGGGGGGATATTTATACAGAATTGTATGCGGATTTTGCTAAAGTATGTGGCTAAGTAATTGGTAATTCCTTGTTCTTGAATTAGCGCAGATTTGGAAGTCAAGTGACTAACTAGTAGAATAAGGCTAATCCTTTGTTTGTGATGAAAAAGACTAGTTAAAAGGTGGTCACTGTTTGTGCAACTAACTAACTAGATCAAATTTGGCTAATAGAACTGTCACTGTTTAACCTGAAGTTTAGTGTGACAGGGATTATGTCATCTTCTTCTTCTTCCTCATTTTCTTCAGAGTGTCTGGCCAAATTATTTTCTGCAACTTCCAACAGTGAGCTGACTTCAGTTGGAAGTTCTGAAAGTGTTGAGGAGATGTCTGCATGTCTTTCCAGGAGATTGTTGAAGTCCTCCTCCCACAAAACAAATGGGGCACTGCTATTCCCTTGGTCTTGAGGAGTGATGTCAGTGGTGATGATGTCACCGCTGATGATGTCATCATCAGTGAAAGGCACAGAGTACTCTTGCTGCTCTTGTGGTCTCCAGTCTATGAGGTTCTCTTCCACAAAATATGGAACATCTGTGGGGTTCTGTGGGGCGCGGATCCTCAGAGGAGGGCCTTGGAACAGGGCAATTAATCCTTTGATAAACTGGTCTGGGTTATCTTCAAGAAGGGGGTTCCAGAGGTCTTGTACTTCTTCACTTTTGACCGGAATGGTAGATTGGGCCTCTTCTGCTACCATCTCTTCTAAGTGGTCTATCCAGCGGCTTGACAGCTCTTGAATGTCTGAGGTCTTGATATACTGTAGGTTTGGAATGGCCCAAGGAGTATGCCTGAAGATTTGATGGACTCTTCTAGCCAATTGCTGCTCATGCCTGTCCATGCATGTGGCATCTGCAATTTCTTGATGGCTGGCCTCTAGGAATTCTTGGCAGAGGTGGTGTCCCATCTCATACTCCTGCCACATGAGAAGACATTGGGTGGCCATTGAGATCCTGGTTTCCATTTCATGGCAGTTTAGAGTGTAGTGGTAGGGGTCTCTTGTGTAGAGGTTCAGACTGGGAATTCTTCTAGTGCGCAGTCTCATGGCCCTTCTGATGTCATTAAACATCTATTCTTGAACTGAGGGACCTGGATGACTCCTTGACCTTGCTGTTTGGCAGATGATGGCAGGCATTTGTTTGTAGTGAGTCTTCTTGGTTGTGGATGCTGTTGTACCTCTTCTTGATGCTCCTTTTTATATTCTTGAAGGTCTTCTCTTTTGGTCCGGGGTAGGGTCACCTGATTGTCAATAGTATACTACTGAAGTCATTATGAGTCATTGTGAGTTTCTGATGAAGATCATCTTAAGATCAAGATGAGTCACGAGTGAGTCATATCATGCAATTGATGGCTTGCAAAGTAAAGGCAGTCTTCAGGTTCTGATGTCGCCAGGTTCAAAAGCATCATCATAATATATTCTAAGTATTCCTCAGCTATTCTACTGAAGATTATTACATCATCCATATATACCATCATCCATCTTTCCATAATATCTCTGAAGATGCTATTCATCATTTGCTGAAAACTTGCTGGTGCATTGCACATTCCAAAGGGCATGTGAAGATAGACATAGGTTCCATCAAGAGTGATGAAGGCTGATCTTTTGCTGGCTTCTGGTGTAAGTCTGATTTGATAGAATCCAGAGAATAGGTCAAGAGTAGTGTAGAATTGTGCCTTGTTCCCCAACATGATGAGAATGTCATCAATATTGGGCAGTAGTTGTCTGTCTTTTTCAGTAACCTCATTCAGTCTTTGATAGTCTGTGCAAAGTCTGGGTGCAAATTCTCCTGATTGGCTTCCTTTCTTTAGTGCAAGGACTATAGGTGATGACCAAGAGCTGCTGGCTTTCTTGATGATTCCAGATTCCTCCATCTCCTTGATTTCCATCTTGAGCCATTTTCTATAAGCTAGTGGAATAGGACAGGCCTTTTGATAAATTGGCTTTGCACCTCTAGTGTTGATATTGTGGTAGTATAGGGGCTCCTTGGTCTTGATGTTCTTGAAGTCTGTGGCCAGTATATCTTCAAATATATACAAGAGGTTCTGCAATTCCTTCCTGAAGGGGAAGTTTCTTCCGATTATATAGGTGTGTTTATCTTGGCTCTCCTCCTTCTTGTGCTCTAGTTCGGTAATCCTGGTTACTGCAAAGGCTCCTCTTTCTGTAGAGCCAAATCCAGCTTTTCCTTGCTCAGTTTGTCTAATGTTAGAGATCTCTTTGATTCTTGGATTAAGGACAGGTAGGATGAGCATTTGTACTAGCTGATCCTTCTTCCTTACTTCGAATGGGATTGTTGGGTTGTGGTTTCTGACAAGGAGGAGGATTTCTTCTGTATAATCTGAATCGATGACTCCTCCTTTAATGGATATTTCACTTTTTGCCAAGCTACTTCTTGTCTTGAGGATCCTGACGTGGTTTGGTGGAATGGTTACCTCGATTCCAGTCCCCAGAATAGTTGTGGTCTGTGGTTCGAGTATGGTGTATGTAGTAGTAGACAGGTCTATTTCAGCTGCATTCTTTGATTTGTACTGTGGCATGACTGCATCTGGGTGGATCCTTCAGATTTTGACTGTGATATCTTCCTCCTCATCATCACTGTCATCCAATAGTTCTGGCAGTCTATCTTCAGGTTCCTCCTGGTTTCTTCTTTGTGTGTTGGTAATCTTCTTTACCTCGATGATGCATGAATAGCAGTGATCCAAGTATTGAGCATAGTACATTTTTTCACCATGGGGGCACCTTCTCTGTGGGGCATATCTATCTGCAATTTTCATGTACTATTCTTCTTCTGTCAACTGCTTGTCTTTTCCTTTCCTAGTAGTGACCATATAGGCCTCTTCTTCTTGTTCTTTCTCCATCTTAGAATGGACTCCTTTGTGGACATTGATGGAAATTCTGATCTTTCTGCCTCAATAGACAATCTGCATCTTCTGAGCACTGAGATCAATTATTGTCTTGGCTTTGTAAAGCCATTGATTGCCAATGAGGATGTTATAGTTGGTTGCATTGGTGACAATAACATCCACTGGGATGGTGGCTTCTCTAAACTTGATTAGGACATCTCAGATCTTCCCCAAGGGTGTTGCTCATATTCCATCAGCTGTAACAAATACCAGTTTGGTGGCTTCCTCTATTCAACCCAGATGGTCTACTGCCTTCTTGGTGATGAGACATCCTCTAGCTCCAGTGTCAATGATGGCTTCAAAGACTCAGTCTTCAATCTGATAAGTAGCATAGGCTGATGTTTTTCAATTATCTTCACTCTCTTCATTTGAGCCTTCTTGAACATTGTTGGCTTCAATAATTCTCCAACCTTGATCCTTTCTGATATCTGAGATTCCTGTTCTCATTTGTTGTCTAAAGGTTAGGATTTCTGCCAGTTGACCAAAGGTTGGATTGACTTTTTGATTATTGAGGTCTTTGAAGATATCATACTTGAAGGTCTTGGTCTTATGCAACTTCTGCTCCTTTTTTCCTTCACTTGATGGAGTGGTGTTCCAGATGATATCTTCTACTGCCTGTTCCAGCTCAGTATCTTATTCCAGCTCCATGTCCTGGTCAGCCTCACTTGGCTGTATTTCTTTTTCGATGGCTGCTTCTGACCTCTTTGTTTGTACTTGGGTCTTCTTTAGAGGCCTGCCCACTGGCTTTTTGTAAGGGGTGGCTTGGCTGTCCTTCTTGCTTGAGGTGGTAGGATAAGCTTCCCATTCCTCCTGCTCTTCCTCTGATTCTCCAATTTCTTCAAAGATAATGGTGTTTGCCTGTTCTCGATTTCTAGCTGTATTACTTGGCTGAGCCTTGCACTTGCTTTCTGCTATGCATTCTGAGGCATAATGGTCTTCCTCTTTACATTTGTAGCATATTACTGATCATTTTTCATTTGTGGCAGCAAACTTCTGTACTGGCTGCTTCTTGAATTCCTTGATTACATCACTCAGATGTGCAGTCATTTCTATAAACTGTTTGGCTAGTTCCTCCATTGTGTCAGCTTTTCTTGGTTCTTGAGGTTATGGTTATTATTATTGTTGAGTATTCCTGTTGACTATAGTAGTTGGGACTATATGGGTATTCCTTGGTTCGATTTTTACTCCAGTTACCCTTTCCATATATAGCCTTGAGAGTGTCTGGCAGTCTAGTATCTTTGAGCATAGGTGACTTTTTGTACTAAGTCCAATACTATTGGAGTGGATCAGATGGCTAAAGCAATTTCTTGGTGGATATCTTTCATGAAGGTATTTTCAGCCACCTGGTCTTGAACTGTATCAGGATAGTCAGCTAGGACTATTTGATGCCGGATCCTTGTATAGAATGTATTTGGATCTTCAGTTATTCCTTGACAGATAGTATTCAATTGATCCTTGAGAGCTTGTTTGATTTCATCAGTGTAGTAGGTATTTCAGAGCTAAGTCTTCATGGCTAATAGTGTTGCTGGGGTCATCAGCACCTGCATAGTTGACTGTAGTGAAGGCAGTTCTTGCTGGGCCTCGGAGGCTTACAGGGAGTAGAGCTACTTGCTGTATTGCAGTCAGGGTTCTGATGGCAGCATACTGCTCAAAATCATCAATGAAGGTGATGATCAATTCATCAGAAGTATATTCATGGAATATGAGTGGTCTCATATCTATTCTGTCTGATAGTGTTGTGTGGGTTCTTGTAGTGGTTGTTTGTTTTTCAGCTTGAAAATGAGAGATTCATCTTGATACCAGCCAATGGACACCAAGTTGTAATGTAGCAGACACTAAACTTAGCAAGTACGTCAGATTTCTTTATCTTGAATTCTTGTCTTCTTGACTCCCAGAGTTAGTAGTTCTATAAGGCCAATTGTATCAAAGAGATAATCCAAAGATCCTTTATCAGTATACTTGTTCTTTATGCTAACACTTTCAATCTGAGGTTTATTCACTCTAAGATACTGGGATATTTATATAAGTTCATTTAACTATGAGGTGGTGGTTGAGTTATATGACTAAGTTATGAGTTATTTCACCACTTGGCAAAATAATTTTACCATTTGGCAGAATGCTATACTATATTGGAGTTTTAATTTCACCATTTGGCAGAATAATCTTGCCATTTGGCAGAATTAGGGACTGCTAACTATAAGGCTATACTAATTTTGAGACTGGTTGTGATCAAATGTCTATCTCTTATTCCTTCTTCCAAATTTGGCTCTACCATTACAATAAATATATAAAGTAATAAATAAGTTATAAATGTATAAATAAGGGTTTTTAGATTATGAGTTTTGATTTTATAGTCTGATTTTAGCTTGCAACTTT
>RQIL01020109.1:0-10110 GCA_003951145.1 Jimgerdemannia lactiflua | reverse complement strand
ATAAAATAAAAAATATAGCAATTTGAGTTTCAAGAGTCTTGAAGAGCACTTATCAGAAGTGACTTGTGAATTTGGGGTCATAGTCACTAACAATTACTTAGAGAAGTCCATATTGAAAGAAGACAGACTTGAAGAAGATTCTTACAATTTCAGGGGCAGTGGTATTGATTGTGGTTGGCTCAGCAATTATAATCTTGATAAGACAGTCCACAAATATGACAATGGTATCATAATCTGATTTGATTCATGGGAGTTATATAATAAAGTCTATTGTAACTTATTTAAACTTTTTGATTGGAATTGGCAATAGTTGTAGAAGACTAGTAAGTATTTGATTGCTTGACTTATTTCTTTGGCAAAGATCACAGCTTTGAACATACTTCTTAATTTCCTTGAGCATGTTGGATTAGTAATAGTTTTATTGAATATTCTTAATAGTTTTCTTAGTTCCAAAGTGATCAGCTAGTGGGGAGTCATGATGTTCATGAAGGATATTGTATCATAGTTCAGAGTTGGCAGAAATGTAGACCTTGTCTTGATAGTATATGAGGTTGTTCTTAAAAGTGTACTTTTCATTAAATTCCTTAATATTCTTTTGTAGAACCAAAGAGTCTTGTTCATATGCTATCTTAATCTAGTTAAGGAATTCAGGTACTATAGTGACTTATAAAATAGCAGCAAGGTCAGGCCTTCTTGAGAAGATGTCTGGTACAACTAGGGTTTTGCCAGGCTTATAGATAATATTTGGGGTAAAGGTCTGAAGTAACTGACTCTACTTGGCTTGTTGACAGAAAAGAGTTGGTTGAGTATTAATGTACTAAAGAGACCTGTGATTGGTGATCACATCAAACTCAACTCCTTCTAGGTAGTGTTGCCAGATAGTATTGCCAGGTCTTGGGAGTATATATAATTATCAAAAGTTCTTTTTAATAAGTGGCTAGCTTTTGTTCTGCAGAGGACAATTTCCTTGACTTGAAGGCAATAGATCTGTATTCTTGACCATCATCTTGAGAGATGACTGCACTAATTGTGAAGTTAGATGCATCAGTAGTAACTTTGAACTTCAAGTTTAGGTCTATGTTTCAAAGGACAGGTGTATGGGTCAGGCAGTTCTTGAGTTCTTGGAAAGCTTATTGACAGAAGATATCCCAGATATAGGGAATATAGTGGTCAGAGTTAGGTTCCTTTTGCAGGAGGTTTGTCAAAGATTCTGCTATATCAGAGAAGTTCTTGACAAATCGATGGTAGTATCCAGCCAGACCAAGAAAGGACCTGAGTTCAGTGAGGCTTACTGGTACAGGCCACTGTTAAATGACTTATATTTTTCTTGGGTTTATTTGAATTTCTTTGGCTGATACAATGTGTCCAAGATATTTGACTTAATTCTTAAAGAATTCACATTTCTTGAGCTTTGCATATAGCTTGTATTCTTGGAGAATCTTGAGGACTTGTTTGATATGCTTAAGGTATTCTTCTTTAGTACTACTGAAGGTCAGGATGTCATCAATGTACATGAGTATGAAGATATAGAGTTGGTCTTTAAAGATAGTTTGCATAAGATCTTGGAAGATTGCTGGTGCATTGGTGAGACTAAAGGCCATAACTAGAAATTTTTAGAGTCCAAATGGTGTCATGAAGGCAGTCTTGGGTATGTCTTCTGGCTTGATTTGAATTTGGTGATATCCAGAGGTGAGGTCAATCTTAGTAAAGTACTTGGCATTCTTGAGGGCATCAAATGAGTGATAGTGGATAATGGTTCTTAACAGTAATCTTATTGAGTGTGCAGTAGTCTATGCACATTCACAAGGTGTCATCCTTCTTCTTAATGAATAGGACTAGGGAGCCAAAGGGTGACTTGCTTGGCTGAATAGCTCTTTGTTTGATGAGTTCATTGAGTTCGTTCTTAACTGCTTCAATTTCAAGTGATGATATATAGTATATCTTCTTCTTGAGAATAGCTGCATCTGGTACCAGCTTGATTTTGTGATTATGGTGTCTTGATGGTGGTAGACCAGGTAGTTTGTCTGGAAAGACATCCTTGTACTTGTTTAGTAGTAGTTTGACACTTTTACTAATTAATAGCTTCTTATTCTCTTTCTTGGGTCAGATTAGTGCAATAAAGGTATAGGTAGCTTTCTTTAGGGCCTTCTTGAACTGAATTGCAAAGAGAATTGCTATTAGAGTTTTTGTCTGAGTCTTGTCTGGCTTGATTGTAATATTGGCTCTATCTTGAATTAGAGTAACTTCATTCTTAGTCCAGTTAATGTGTGGGTTGTATCATGTAAGTCAGGGCTTGCCCAGGATTAGGTCATGGTCTCTTAGGGGTACCACTTCAAAATCTAAATGTTCCCAGTACTTCTGAATCTTAAGAGGAAGTTTGGTGACAATTGAGTTAATTAGTAGAGTGGTACTATCAGCAGTAACAACTCTATTATTCTTGCTGGCTGGCTTGGTGAAAATCTTGAGCTTGTTGATGAGGTTCTTGTTGATGAAGTTTCTAATAGCTCCACTATCTATGAGGATATCTAGTTCTTGACCTTTGACTAGACCTTTGAAGATGAGCATTGAGTTGGCTCAGTTCTTGGCTATACTAGCAACTTTGTCAGTGCTGCCAAAGCCTTTCTGATCTTGCTTGGTTAATGACAGCTTAGTGACTTCTTTGATGATAGGCAGAGTAGCTTACTCTAGAATGAGCTGTGCAATTCTGTCACCTTCATTGATAGTATATGATTGGTTCTTGTGGTTGACTAGTAGGACTTGCACTTCTCCTTAGAAGTCAGGATCAATGACTCCAGCACCAATATCCAGTAAGTGCTTGATACTAAGACCAGATCTTGGTGCAATTCTTATATAATGTTTCTTGGGTATTTCGACTGCAAGACCAGTTGGAATAAGCCTTCTTTTATGAGCAGGAATAGTGACTTATTGTACAAATTAAAGGTCTAAACCAATGACTCCTTCTGACTATAGTTGAGAAATCTGGGCCTTGGAGTTGACTCACATGAAATTGAGTATAACTTCTTATTCGACCAATTGACTTTGAGTATCTTTTGATAGGACCAGAATCCTCTTGGGTTCAGTAGTCTTTTTATGACATTTTGTAGCAATGTGGCCAGACTGATAGCAAAAGAAGCAGGCTTAAGCCTTCTTGAGACACTCCTTTTTCTTAGGTATAAGCTTGTTCTTTTTGTTCTTGTTGATGGTGTCTAGATCCATGAGGGCAGGTCCAACAGTTCTGACTTTGGTTTCCTTTCTTCTGTAATTGTTGTTGAATGGTGGTCTCTTCTGCTCAAAGCAGTTACCATAGATAATGATATTAAACCTATCAGTAATTTTCATTATAGTATCTAGATCTTTGGGTTCTTCAAGTTCAACATGAACTTGGGTTTATCCTTTCAGACCTTGGATGTACTTATCAACCTTCTCATCTTCAGTGATATGAGATAGCTTTAGTAGAATAGACAGGAATTGTGCATTATATGCTTGTATAGACTTAAGTTGCTTAATGTTTGCCAAGTGGTCTTACATGACCTTAGCACTATTGACAGGTTTGAATTGGCCTTGAATAGCATCTGAGAATTCACTCCAGACCTTGATTCAGCCAGAGTATCTTGTATTTTGGACATGATTTTGCCACCAGATTGCTGTATTCTCTTAAAGAAGTATGGCAGCAAATTGAACTAGTACTGCTTCATCCAAATTGGTCAGTTCACTATATTGCTCTAATTGGAAAAGCCAGGCATCAGTAGATAGTCCTTCTCTTTATTCATTAAAGATATCAGACTTCTGAGGCTTGATGGTGACTGTTATTAGAGATATTGGTACAGGTGCAAATGTAGATATACAGGGGCTTTGCCATTCTTCTTTTCTATATATTCTTGAAGTTGGGCAATCTGAGCTAATACAGTATGCAAAAGACTTTTGATAGACCTAGCTGACTGAATAGAAATTAGCTGTTCCTTCTCTTCTTCTTACTGAATATAGGGAGTATTCTATAGAATATAGGTATTATAGGAGTTGTTGTCCCAGGCATTGGCATCCATGGATATGGTATTGTGACTAGTTCTTGAGAGATTTCTTGTTAAGGCAAGGTATAACTTAACCACTGCTATTAAGTATAACAGTTCTAGTTTTTAAGTAAAGAAGCAACTTAATTCTAGAAGTTCAAAGTAGCTTGAAAAGTTACTCAGAGTTCTGGAAGATCTTGTGATTTCTAGAAGAAAATATTCTGAGCTTTATTCATGAGAACAGAAAGGATATTTATACAAGATCTGAAAGAAGGATTCAGAAGGATCTAAGAAATCAATGGAAATGCCAAGAGGAAAGTTCTCGGTAAAGATAATAAATAAAGTTCTGCAATGTTCCATAATATTCTGTGACTAGCTAAAACTAGAATAGCAGTAACTAGAATATTCTAGCTAAGGCTTAGTGCCAAGAAAAAATTTCTAAGCATTTGGAAGGTGCTAGAAAGTTATGAAAGATACTAGAAAAGACAAAGAAAAAGAGTAAACTATACTAAAATATTATACTGCTGATACTTTGCAAGCTACCAGCTACAAATTGTGACTTATCTGTAACTCATTTTTATTATAAGATGATCTTTATCTGAACTCATAATAACTCATAATAACCTCAGAAATACACTACTCACAATCAGATAACCCTACCTCTAGACCAAAGGAAAAGACTTTGAAGATATAAAAAGGAGTATTAAGAAGAGATATAAGTAGTAACCACACCTAAGAAGACTTACTATAAAATAAAATGCCTGCTATCACTTACTAGATAGTAAGATCAAGGAGTCATCCTGGACTATCTGTTCAAGAACAGATATTTAATAATATCAGAAGAGTTATGAGGATATATACTAGAAGGATTCCTAATCTAAATCTCTATACAAGAGACCTCTATTACTATATTCTAAACTACTATGAAATAGAAACAAGAATCTCTATGGCCACTAAATATCTCTTTATATAGTATAATATAGTAGATACTAAACTTAGTAAGTTTGTTAGATTTCTTTATTTTGAATTCTTATCTTCTTGACTCCCAGAGTCAGTAGTTCCTTAAAGTCTATGGACAGTATATCTTCGAATGAATGCAAGAGGTTCTGCAATTCCTTCCTGAGGGGGAAGTTTCTTCTAATTATATAGGTGTATTTGTCTTGGCTCTCTTCTTTTTTGTGCTCTAGTTTGGTAATCTTGGTTACTGTGAAGACTCCTCTTCCTGTAGAGCTAAATCCAGCTCTTCCTTACTCAGTTTGCCTAATGTTAGAGACTTCTTTGATCCTTAGATTAAGGATAGGTGGGATGAGTATTTGTGCTAGCTGATTCTTCTTTCTTACTTTGAATAAAATTATTAGGTTGTGATTTCTTACAAGGAGGAGGATTTCTCCTGTATAGTCTGAGTCAATTACTCCTCCTTCTATAGATATTTCACTTTTTGCCAAGCTGCTCCTTGTCTTGAGGATTCTGATATAATTTGGTGGGATGGTTGCTTCAATTCCTGTTCTAAGAATAGTGGTAGTCTGTGGTTTGAGAATTATATAAGTAGTAGATAAATCCATTTCAGCTGCATTTTCTGATTTGTACTGAGGCATGACTGCATCTGGGTGGATTCTTCATATCTTGACTATGATATCTTCCTCCTCATCATCATTATCATTTAATAGCTTTGGTAGTCCATCTTCAGGTTTCCCTTAGTTCCTCTTTGGCCTATTAGTAATCTTCTTTATCTCAATGATGCAGGAATAGCAGCAATCTAAGTATTGGGCACAGTATATTCTTTTGCCATGGGGGCACCTTCCTTGTGGGGTATATCTATCTATAATTCTTGTATACCATTCTTCATCTCTCAGCTGCTTGCCTTTTTCTTTCTCTGTAGTGACTAGTGCTCCCAAATGAATCGAATCAATTCAAATTGAATCGAATTGAGGGTCATTCAAATCCAATCGAATTGGGGATTTTTCAATTCGAATTAAGTTTGAATTGAATTGAATTCAAATCAAATTGAGGGTCTGATTCAAACCCTATTTTTCAAAATGTAATAACTCGACGAATACATGTCCAAATTCAATGATTTTTAGCTTTTTAGATTCCCCTATATAAGAGGAATCTAACAAGCTAAAGATCATTGAATTTGGACATGTATTTGTCGAATTATTACATTTCTAAAAATAGGGTTCGAATTGGAACTCAAATCGAATTAGCCTTTGATTTGATTCAAATCGAATCAAATTGGACCTTTGATTCGATTCGTTGGGAGTACTAGTAGTGACTATATGCCTCTTCTTCTTGTTCTTCCTCTATCTCAGGGTGGACTCCTTTGTAGACATTGATGAGAACTCTGATCTTCTTTCTCTAATAGACTATCTGCATCTTTTGAGCACTGAGGTCAATCATTGCCTTAGCCTTATGAAGTCATTGATTGTCGATGAGGATATCATAGTTGGTTGCATTGGTGACAATGATATCTACTGGAATAGTGGCTTCTCCAAACTTGATTGGGACATCCTAGATCTTTTTCAAGAGTATTGCTCATATTCTATTAGCTGTGACAAATACCAGTTTGGTGGCTTCCTCTATTTCCCAACCCAGGCAGTTTACTACCTTCTTAGTGATGAGACATTCTTCCACTCCAGTGTCAATGATGGCTTCAAAGACTCAGTCTTCAATCTGACAAATGTCATAAGCTGATGTTTTCTGATTATCTTTGCTTTCTTCATCTGAGTCTTTTTGTATATTGTTGGCTTCCACTATTCTCCAGCCTTGGTCCTTACCAATATCCAAAATTCCTATCCTTATTCATTATCTAAAGATCAGAATTTCTACCAGTTGACCAAAGGTTATATTGACTTTTTGGTCCTTGAGATCCTTGAAGATATTATACTTGAAAGTCTTAGTCTTGCACAACTTCTGCTCTTTCTTTTCTTCACTTAATAGAGTAGTGTTCTGGATGATATCTTCTGCTGCCTGTTCTAGCTTGGTATCTTATTCTAGCTCCATATTCTGGTCAGTCTTACTTGGCTGTATTTCTTTTTTGACATCTGCTTCTAATCTCCTTATTTGTGCTTAGGTCTTCTTTAGAGGCCTGCCCATAGGCTTTCTGTAAGGGCTAGCTCAGTTATTCTTCTTGCTTGAGGTGGCAGAATAAGCTTCCTATTCCTCCTGCTCTTCCTCCAATTCCCTGATTTCCTCAAAGGTGATAGTGTTTGCCTGTCCTTGATTCCTAGCTACATTACTTGGCTGAGCCTTGCACTTGCTTTCTGCTATGCACTCTGAGGCATAATGGCCTTCTTCTTTTCATTTGTAGTATATTATTGATCATCTTTCATTCATGGTAGCAAACTTCTGTACTGGTTGTTTCTTGAACTCTTTGACTATATCACTGAGATATACAGTCATTTCTGTGAACTATTTGGTCAGTTCCTCCATTGGGTTGGCCTTTCTTGGTTCTTGAAGTAGTAGTTATTATTTTTGAGTATTTCTGTTGATTATGGTAGTTGGGACTATATGGATATTTCTTGGTTTGATTTTTACTCTAGTTATTCTTTCCATTATGTGGCCTTGTGGGTGCCTGGTAGTCTAGTATCTTTGAGCATAGGTGACTTTCTGTACTAGGTCCAGTGCCATTGAGATGGATCAGATGGCTAAGGCAATTTCTTGGTAGATATCTTTTATAAAGATATTTTTGACCACCTGATCTTAAACTACTTTAGAATAGTCAGCAAGGACTATCTGGTGGCAGATTCTTATATAGAATATATTTGGGTCTTCAGACATTCCTTGACAAATAGTATTCAATTGATTCTTGAGGGCTTGTTTGATTTCCTCAGTATAGTAGGCATTTCAGAGCCAAGTCTTCATGGCTAACAGTATTGCTGGGGCATCTACTCCTGTATGATTGACTGTAGTAAAGGCAGTTCTTACTGGGCCTCAAAGGCTTACAGGAAGTAGGGCTACTTATTGTGCTGCAGTTAAGGTCCTAACTAGTGCTCCTAAATGAATCAAATCAATTCAAATCGAATCAAATTGAGGGTCATTCGAATCGAATTTGAATCGAATTGAGGGTCAAATTCAAACCCTATTTTTCGAAATATAATAACTTGATGAATACACATCCAAATTCAATAATTTTTAGCTTTTTAGATTCCCCTATATAAGAGGAATCTAACAAGCTAAAGATCATTGAATTTAGACATGTATTCGTCAAGTTATTACATTTTGAAAAATAAGATTCAAATCAGAACTCGAATTGAATTAGCCTTTGATTCGATTTGAATCAAATCAAATCGAGTTTGGGTCAAATTCGATTCGATTCGATTCGTTGGGAGTACTAGTCCTAACAGCAGCATACTACTTGAAATCATCAATGAAGGTGATGATTGATTTATCAAAGGTATATTCATAGAATATGAGTGATCTCATATCCATTCTGTCTAATTATATTGTGTAGGTTCTTATAGTGGTTATTCATTGTTCAGCTTGAAAGTGAGAGATTTGTCTTGAATGACCAGCCAATGGGCACTAAGTTGTAATGTAGCAGATGCTAAAATTAGCAAGTATATCAGATTTCTTTATCTTGAATTCTTGTCTTCTTGACTCTCAGAGTCAGTAGTTCCTTGAGGCCAAATATATCAAAGAGGTAATCTGAAGGTCCTTTATTGGTATACTTGTTCTTTATACTAATACTTTCAATCTGAGGTTTATTCACTCAAAGATACTGGGTTATTTATACAGTTTTGCTAACTATAAGGTAGCTAAGTTATGATTACATTTTCTGTGAGTCAGTTTTTATAACTGTAAATCCTCTACATCTGTAGAATCTTTACAGTTGCTAAAGTTTCTATAGTTGTAGAATAATAGCTATACTATATTTGAGAATCAGATTTGGATACTGTGATCAAATGTCTATTTCTGTTTCTATTTTATACCATATATCACAGTAGCAAGAATATGAGATAGGACATCACCTCCACTAAGAATTCTCATAAGCCAGCTCTTAAGAAATTGCAAATATCATATATATAGATAAGCATGAGTAGCAATTGGCCAAGAAAGTCCACCAGATCTTCAGGCATACACCCTGGGCTATCCCAAATCTACAGTATCTGACATTCAAGAACTGTTAAACTACTGAGTAGACTACTTAGAGGAAATAGTAGCAGAAGAAGCCCAATCTACCATTCTGGTCAAGAGTGAAGAAGTACAAGACCTTTGGAATCTTCTTGTAACAAAATTACACTCAGACACCACTTTGATGACATCACCAAGTGATGACATCATTGGATTCGTGTCACCACTATGGTTACACGCTCAAAAGACCACTAACATTAATGAGATCATAGTGATTTGGCACTAATTTCAGCCCATGACATCACTGATGTCAGAGTAGTCACACTAGCCTCTACACTAGTTTAGTGGATGACCTCACTGACATTGCCATGGTTTCAGCCTAAAAATAGGTCGATGATGTCAATGACATCACAAACTAATTTAGTCTATGACCTCATTGACATCATAAGCTAAAATAGTCTATGACATTAATGATATCATATACTATAACTTATTGAAATTAGCTACTGATGTCACTACTCTACTGACATCATGTACTAATATAATCTATGATCTCAAGCGACATCATAGTCTAAAAATAGACTATGAAATCAATGACATCATGCACTAAAATAGTCTACTTGTGAACAAATATAAGGATAGCAATTGGCTTCAGAAAAGGTCAATCTGCAGCCAAGCAAATTCAAAGACACACAATCTCCCCAAAACAATACTAAGATAAAACCCACAATACCCTTGCCTTCTGAATGTGTCTATGATGCTTTTTGGGAGTCAGTCTTTGGCCACCAGCACCAGTACCACTGGGAGCACTTTGAACTGGACACTTGTGACCCCAAGTAGTTCCTAGTAGCTACTAATGAGATTGTTGTAAGAATGCAACAAATTCTCAAGCACTTCCAAATACTAAGGAACTACCAGGCTGGTAGACTCCTAGTAAGAAGTGGCATGACCCAATCAGAGGTCCTGGATGAATACAATGCCTCTATATTTAGATAGTATATTTTAGTCCATACCTTTTTTTTTTTTTTTTTTT
>RQIL01020098.1:0-10111 GCA_003951145.1 Jimgerdemannia lactiflua | reverse complement strand
ACTTATTTCTAAGTACTCAAAATAGCTCAAAGAGTTATTAAGAGTTTAGGAAGATCTTGTGGATTCTGGGAGAAAAAATTCTAAGCTTTATTCAAGAGAACAGAGAGGATATTTATACAAGATCTGAAAGAAGGATCCAGAAGGATCTGAGAAATCAATGGAAATGCCAAGAAAAAGATTTGTTGGCAATGATGACAAATAAAGATCCGCAATGTTCCATGAAGTTCTGTGACTAGCTAAGACTGGAATGGAAGTGACAAGAATGTTCTAGCTGTGGCTTAGTGCCAAGAGATGATTTCTAATCATTCAGAAGATACTGGAAGGTTATGGAAAGTACTAAAAAGACAAAGGAAAAGAAATAAACTATACTAAAATGTTACATCTCCTCCTCCTTAAGAATCAATGTCCTCATTGAATTCAGAAGGTAATACAAGAAAATAAAACCAAAAGAAATGACAAATAAAATATATCAGCTCATTGGTAAGTACTGGCCATCCTTGTATAAGGCGAGGGCCAAAGTATCATCTTGATCAGATGAGAACTGATTCAAACCTCATTAGTTGCAGGGTTTACAGAGTTCTTCTGTGGGTTTTGTTTCTGATGCTGTATCCCTTAGAGTGCCCCAATGTGTAATGTACCTGATCAGTACAGTAGGTTATCTACTATTTAAGGGGAGAATCTCATGAGCAGTCAATGAGTTTCTTTTTGCTCGAGCTCTTGAATGAGGTCTTGAGAGTTCTTGAGATTGGCAGCAGGTTCCCAGGTAGTATCATATTCAGGATAGCCCATCCACTTGACTAGGTATTCTGTGTGATGGTATCAGACTTGTTTGTCTAAGATTTTCTTGACTTTGTACTCAATGTGGTCTTCAACCATAACTGGTGCTGAGGGTGTCGGAATTCGGCCAGGGTAAGGGGGTGACTGGTTCCAGGCCTTGAGTTGTGATATATGGAATACTGGATATATATGTATGGTTGTCAATAGACTGAGACGGTAGGAGTAGGTAGAGACTTGCTTAGTAATCTCGAAGGGTCCAAGATACTTGGGTTGGAATTTGGCTGACTGGCAGTTGACATGAGATTGGGCCTTGATGTTGTTGGCTTTGAGTAGAACAATATCTCCAATAGTGTAGTTGACATCATGATGTTTCTTATCTGCATACTTAGCTTGATGTTGTTGAGCCTTTTGCAGATTCACAGTCGCGATCTTGAGAAGGAAATCCATTTTGTTGATAAGGTTCTGGGCAGTGGGGACTTGTGTGTAACTGGATTGCTGGAGTGAGACTAGACTTGCAGGGGTCTCAGGGTTTTGACCATGTAGTAACTGAAAAGGGGAAAGACCAGTAGATGACTGGACTGTGTTGTTGTAGGCGAACTCAGCATAGGTCAGGTAGTGGTCCCAATCATCTTGCTTATAAGACACATAGTTTCTGAGCATTTGTTCAAGTGTTCTGTTCATTCGCTCAGTTTGTCCATCTGTTTGAGGGTGGAAGGCAGTAGACATAGCGATTTGAGTTCCAAGAGTCTTAAAGAGCACTTGCTAGAAGTGACTTGTGAATTTGGAGTCATGGTCGCCAACAATTACTCAGGGAAGTCCATATTGGCAGAAGATAGACTTGAAGAAGATTCTTGCAATTTCAGGGGCAGTGGCATTGGTTGTGATTGGCTCAGCAATTGTGATCTTGGTCAGGTGGTCCACAAATATGATGATGGCATCATAGCCTGATTTGGTTTGTGGGAGTTGTACAATGAAGTCCATTGTGACTTGCTCAAACTTCTTGGTCGGAATTGGCAAGGGTTGCAGAAGACCAGTAGGTATTTGGTTGCTTGACTTATTTCTTTGGCAAAGATTGCAGCTTTGAACATACTCCTTGATTTCCTTAAGCATGTTGGGCCAGTAGTAGTCTCGTTGAATGTTCTTGATGGTCTTCTTGGTTTCAAGGTGACTAGCTAGTGGGGAGTCATGATGTTTATGAAGGATCTTGTATCATAGTTCAGGGTTGGCAGGGATGTAGACCTTGTCTTGATGGTATACAAGATTGTCCTTGAAGGTGTACTTTTCTTTAAATTCCTTGGTGTCCTTTTGTAGAACCAGAGAGTCTTATTCATAAGCAGTCTTGATCTGGTTAAGGAATTCAAGTGCCACAGTGACTTGTAAAATGGTGGTGAGGTCAGGCCTTCATGAGAGCATGTCTGGTACAACCAGGATTTTGCTGGACTTGTAGATGTAAAGGTCTGAAGTAGCTGACTCCACTTGGCTTGTTGACAGGAAAGAGTTGGTTAGGTGTTGATGTACTGAAGGGATCTGTAATCTGTGATCATGTTGAACTCAACTCCTTCTAAGTAGTGTCACCAGGTCTTGAGGGCATGAATGATTGCCAGGAGTTCCTTTTTGTAAGTGGCTAGCTTTTGTTCTGCAGGGGACAGTTTCCTTGACTCGAATGCAATGGGTCTGTGTTCTTGTCCATCATTTTGAGAGATGACTGCACCAATTGTGAAGTTGGATGCATCAGTAGTGACAGTGAACTTCAAGTTAAGGTCCATGTTTCTAAGGACAGGTGCATGGGTCAGGCAGTTCTTGAGTTCTTGAAAAGCTTGTTGATAGAAGGTGTCCCAGATGTAGGGAACATAGTGGTCAGAGTTGGGTTCCTTTCGCAGGAGGTTTGTCAAAGATTCTGCTATGCTGGAGAAGTTCTTGACAAATCGACAGTAGTATCCAGCCAGACTAAGAAAGGACCTAAGTTCAGTGAGACTTGCTGGTACAGGCCACTGTTCAATGGCTTTATTTTCCTTGGGTCAACTTGAATTCCTTTGGCTGATACAATATGTCCAAGGTATTTGACTTGATCCTTGAAGAACTCACACTTCTTGAGCTTTGCATAAAGCTTGTGTTCGCAGAGGATCTTGAGGACTTGTTTGAGGTATTTGAGATATTCTTCTTCAGTACCGCTAAAGATCAGGATGTCATCAATGTACACGAGTACAAAGATATGGAGCTGATCCTTGAAGATAGTCTGCATGAGATCTTGAAAGGTTGCTGGTGCATTGGTGAGACCAAAGGCCATGACTAGAAATTCGTAGAGACCAAATGGTGTCATGAAGGCAGTCTTGGGTATATCTTCTGGCTTGATTCGAATTTGGTGATACCCAGAGGTCAGATCAATCTTGGTGAAGTACTTGGCATTCTTGAGAGCATCAAAGATTTGGTAATTGAGTGGCAGTGGGTAGTGATTCTTGACAGTAATCTTGTTGAGTGCATGGTAGTCTATGTACATTCGCAAGGTATCATCCTTCTTCTTGACAAATAGGACTGGGGAGCCAAAAGTTGACTTGCTTGGCTGAATGGCTCCTTGCTCGATGAGTTCATTGAGTTCCTTCTTGACTGCTTCAATTTCAAGTGGTGACATGTGGTACATCTCCTTCTTAGGGATGGCCACATCTTGTACCAGCTTGATTTCATGGTCATGGTCTCTCAAGGGTGGTAGGACAGGTAGCTTGTCTGGGAAGACATCCTTGTACTTGTTCAGCAGTAGCTTGACACTTTCACTGATTGATAGCTTCTTGTTTTCTTTCTTGGGTCGGATCAGTACAACAAAGGCATGGATAGCTTTCTTGAGAGCCTTCTTGAACTGAATTGCAGAGAGAGTTGCAATTGGAGTTTTCGTCTCAGTCTTGTCAGGCTTGATGGTAATGTTGGCTCCATCTTGAATCAGAGTAACTTCATTCTTGGTCCAATCAATGTGTGGGTTGTGTCATGTAAGCCAGGGTTTGCCTAAGATCAGGTCATGATCTTCTAGGGGTGCTACTGCAAAATCTAAATATTCCCAGTACTTCTGAATCTTGAAGGGAAGTTTGGCAGCAATTGAGTCAATTGGTAGAGTGGTGCCATCAGCAGTGACAACTCCACCATTCTTGCCAGCTAGCTTGGTGAGAATCTTGAGTTTGTCAATGAGGTTCTTGTTGATAAAGTTTCCAACAGCTCTGCTGTCTATGAGAACATCTAGTTCTTGACCTTTGACTAGACCTTTGAAGATGAGCATTGAGTTGACTGGGTTCTCGGCTATGCTAGCAATGGGTGGCTTGCTCCAGAATGAGCTGTGCAATTCTGTCACCTTCATTGACAGTATAAGGTTGGTCCTTGTGATTGACTAGTAAGACTTGCATTTCTCTTCAGAAGTCAGGGTCAATGACTCTAGCACTGACATCCAGTGAGTGCTTGATACTGAGACCAGATCTTGGTGCAATTCTTGCATAATGTTCCTTGGGTATTTCGACTGCAAGGCCAGTTGGAATAAGCCTTCTTTCATGGGCAGGAATAGTGACTTGTTGAACAGATTGAAGGTTTAAACCAATGGCTCCTTCTGACTGTGCTTGAGGGATCTGGGCCTTGGGGTTGACTCGCATGAAATTGAGTACAACTTCTTGTTTGACTTGATGACCTTGGGTGTCTTTGGACAGGACCAGGATCCTCTTGGGTTCGGTAGTCTTCTTGGGACATTTTGTAGCAATGTGGCCAGGCTGTCAGCAAAAGAAGCAGGCTCCAGCCTTCTTGAGGCGCTCTTTTTCCTTGGATGTAAGCTTGTTCTTCTTGTTCTTGTCAATAGTGTCTAGATCCATGGGGGCAGGTCCAACAGTTCTGACTTTGGTTTCCTCCCTTCTGGGGTTGTTATTGAATGGCAGTCTCTTCTGCTCGAAGTGGTTGCCATAGGTAATGACATCGAACCTATTAGCAATTTTCATTGCAGTGTCTAGGTCTTTGGGTTCTTCTAGTTTAACACAAACTTGGGTTTGTTCTTTGAGACCTTGGATGTACTTGTCGACCTTCTCATCTTCAGTGACATGAGGTAGCTTCAGTAGAATAGACAGAAATTATGCATTATATACTTGTACAGACTTGAGCTGTTTGACATTTGCCAGGCATCTCGCGCGACCTTGGTGCTGTTGACAGGCTTGAATTGGCCTTTGATAGCATCTGAGAATTCACCCCAGGTCTTGATTTGGCCAGAAATCTTGTGTTCTGGATATGATTTCACCACCAGATTGCAGCATTCCCTTGGAGGAGTGTGGCAGCAAATTGGACTAGTACTGCATCATCCAGATTGGTCAGTTCTCCATACTGCTTCAATTGGAAAAGCCAAGCATTGGTAGACAGTCCTCCTCTTTGGCCATCAAAGGTATCAGGCTTCTGAGGCTTGATGGTGACTGTGGTCGGAGATACTATTGTAGGCATAGATGTAGACTGTACAGGAGCTTTGCCCTCCTTCTTGTCTAGATGTTCTTGAAGTTGGGAAATTTGGGCCAGTGTGGTGTGCAGCAGGCTTTCTAGAGTCCCAGATGACTGAGTTGGAATTTCATCCTCTTCTTCTTGCTGAATGTGAGGAGCATTCTGTGGGACATAGTTGCCATAAGGGGTGCTGTAGGTGTTGTTATCCCAGGCATTCGCATTGGAGTCCATGGACATGGTGTTTGACTAGTTCTTGAGGGGTTTCTTGTTTTAGGCAAGGTGTAACTCAACTGCTGCTACCAAGTGTAATGGTTCTGATTTCTTAAATGAGGAAGCAACTTGTTTCTAAGTGCTCAAAATAGCTCAAAGAGTTATTAAGAGTTTAGGAAGATCTTGTGGATTCTGGGAGAAAATATTCTAAGCTTTATTTGAAAGAACAGAGAGAATATTTACACAAGATCTGAAAGAAGGATCCAGAAGGATCTGAGAAATCAATGAAAATGCCAAGAGAAAGATTTGTTAGCAATGATGACAAATAAAGATCTGCAATGTTCCATGAAGTTCCATAACTAGATAAGACTGGAATAGAAGTGACAAGAATGTTCTAGCTGTGGCTTAGTGCCAAGAGATGATTTCTAATTGTTCGTAAGATACTGGAAGGTTACAGAAAGTACTAAAAAGACAAAGAAAAAGAAATAAACTACACTAAAATGTTACACTGTAATACCAATTAAGAGATAAAATACTCCAGAGACAAGAATGAATAAACCTCAGTCCAAAATTAAAATCAAAAGCAAAAGACAAGTCTGCCTACCAAATACACTTAGGAGAAATATCTGCCAAAAGCCCCTTAATTCTAAAGAAATTGAATTGTAATACTTAGGAGATACACCTGCCAATAAGCCACAGTTAAAAAGGAGATTGTGAGCATTAGTCCTTCATTTCCACTCTGGTCCACTTTCTGATACAAAGAAGTTTATTGTTTTCAAGAAAAGTCTGCCAGTTTAAGTCCACCATTTTCAAGATGAAAATCCTTTCACATGCACAACTCAAGAATGCTGCCAAATTAGAAAGTCACACACAGAAGTCTTCAGCTATTGAATATTATATTACTAAATACCAATACAGAAACCTATATATATTATTTGAACATTTTGTTACTTTTTGACAAAGTAACTGGGGGCTTAAGCCAATCTACACAGTCTCTCAACCTTGTAATTTGCCTCTATTGAGCCAGGCACATTACAATATATCAGATCTTATACTTATTATTAGAACTAGCTGATGAATTCTGATTCTTTATTAGTAGAAACTTACTTTAGGATCTTAAATTATCAGATAATTTCTCTATATAGAAAATCAGTAATTGACTATATCATTAACTTCTTTAACAAATAATAACATATTGGTTGCCAGTCAATATCAAGGATAGTGGACCAATTATATTAATTATAATATGGACAAATAGTATTGGTTTGATATTTGCTAATATAGGAACTTGATTCTATTAATCTTGTTTCTATTTTAGATATTTGTTATAGGGCTTAACAAATTTATAGATGTCTTTTTCTATATCTGGCCACTATATGGTTCTTTTTAATTTGTTATATATATTTATGCCTCCTATATAACCTTGCTTATATATACTTTCTTCATTATTTGATTTCTTTAATACTTAGGAACTAATACTTATTATCTTTTTTAAAATATTTGTCCATCAATCTTAAATTGTTTCTATATCTAGTTAATAATTGTTTTTGTCCAATCTTCCAGATATGAAGACATCTTTTGCTACTCCAAGTAGCTGATAATTCTGTAATGCAGTTTCTTATTCATAGTGTTTTTACTAAGGTTAGAATCCATAAGAATATATCAGAATTTGGATTGATTCTTTTTGAGTAGTGAGTAATTGTGACATCATATATCTATAATTTCATAATTCAGTAGATATAAATTTCTTTTGATTGTTCAGTAGTAAGCAATCAGATAAGTTCTGAATAATTTTTCTGGATAGTAAAGTATTGATCAGCCAGATAATATAGATCTTTTCAACTACTCAGACAACTATAAAGCATTCAAGCTTAGAGAATTCATAAGCTTGTTTAGTACCTTAAGTATCTTGGCTGAGATATATAATAATGAATTTACTTTTATTCTTCTTTTGAGCAAGGATAGCTTTAAATCTCATAGTATTTACATCAGTATTATTGTTTTTAGTTAAATATTTGAAAGATTGGGACCTAGGTCAATTTAGTCTTAAGCTTATCAAAGGCATTCTATTGATACTGTATCTATTAAAAATTATCATCCTTTCTGAACAGATCATAGATAGAACTAACAATTTGGATAAATCTTCTGTAGTAAGATACAAGTTCCATGAAAGCTCAGGCTTTAGTGATACTTATTAGTACTGGATATACTACAAATGCCTTAATTTTGCAGAGTCTGTATAAGTTTCTGTCTAATTCCTTATTGACCCACTCACATATTATGGGTATTTGAAAAAATTATAATTGAATGGTTACAATGTTTAATGTTGTCTGTATACTAGTATATTATAAAATCTTATTTTTAATCAGTCTGCATGGGATGCTGGCAAACGTGCAATTTCAGTATTACACAAATTTGTGCAGTCGAATTTGATGTTTATTCTTGGATCTCATTTTATGGGCTCTGGAACGACCTTCATTTTCAAGTCACAATCGTACAGCCCCGAAACTAAATAATAAGTAGTAAAAAGGGAACGAAATCCGTTTGCTACTTTCGAAACCGGATTCTAGAACAGAAAGAAAGAAAACGAGACAAGTAAATCAAACTAAAAGCAAAGAAAGGCAATATGTTAAAGGGAAACCCAACAACAATATTCCATCAACCATCCCACCTGCACTCACGCCCTCCAGCATAGCGATCTCGAGCTTTCAACCAAACCCTTCAATTCCTTTCCCGTTCTCAACCAACCAGGCCTCCATTTCTTTCCTCGGGCTCCTCAGCTCCAGCGTGACATCGACCCTCCCGCCTGCAACCCTCAACAGAACGTCAAACAGCCTCGCCCACAACCGCCTGTCAATATCTCTTCCACGCCGCGGCAGGCCTGTACCAACCATCCCTCACCGGGTCCTCGACGACCTCGATATACCTCTCATGCAGTAGCACGTGGACGACGCCGGCGACGCCCCAGTAGTCCGCCTGGAAGGACCATGTCCGGCGTGCATCTCAGGGCAATCATGTTTGTCGATTTCTTAGTTTGCGACGAACTTCATGCCGGACGGAAACAAAGACTCGATGGCGCACCCGAAATCAATCACGCGAATGCCATCCGCACGCGTCATCCGGATCGTGCTGCGCGTCCCACCTCCCGCATGAGTCTTGCAGTCTGAGCAGGGCTTGATGTCACCGTGAAGAATGCAGGCGGAGTGCATGGCATCGACGACGCGCATATGGACATAGCCAATATTTCGTCCATGGTGCCAGGGCCGAGGCGAGGGTCGAGTCGCGGCCAAATCCGTTGACGGCGTCGAGGAGGGTGCCCTGGTCGCCGTATTCGAGCACCAAGTGGCTCGCGTCGCGGAAGACATGGAGCGCGCGCGGGACGACGATAGAGGAGTGTGAAGCTGGCGGAGGATGTAGGACTCCCACACCGCCGGGGGTATCTCAATTTTGATCGCGCGGAGCGGGCGACCGACACGATATTATCGTCATTCAAATCCAGAGCTATATCCTCTATCTTGCTCCGCACATTCAAATCGTGCACAAGGAAAACTTTCGTAACACACCCACCCCAATCTTTTGCCTGACTCCGTACGACTCCCCCCCAAGCCTAAGCACAAACTCTTCCGCATCCTCCTTGCTCTCCTGTTGGCGACGGCTCGCTCGGCCCTTGCCAACGCGGCGATAGGTCTCCCCCCCACATAATCGTGGAACCATGGGTAATCGCGCAGAGCCGGATTGAGCGCCGGTGAGCGTCACGTTAATGAATCGTGGGTCCATCCGCTTACAGGGGTTGGTTGTCGCGAGCATAGTCGGCCTGGTCACAATCGGCGAACGCGACCCATTCCTTTCCCCCACACGCCTTGGCGACAGGGTGCCGCGCGAATCCATCGTCGCACGAGATAATGACGGAGGCGTTGAACGCGGTAATATCGATCCCCGGAATGGTATACCCCTCCGCGATCCCAAGCGAGGCTCCATGGAAAGTGTCCGGACATCATACTGCGATCGAATGCAGAAGTCGTGAATTAGTCGCTTCGCTCGTTGATGGAGGGGGTCGAATGAGTGCGCGCGCTGTTACTGCTGCCGGTAGACCCTGCCGGGGGTGTCTCGGAAGGGCTCGTGGTACATCATGGAATCGCCATTGTCGTCCTCATTATCGTCATATGCGGAGGAGGAGGTAGGGCCGGCGAACCGGTTATGTCGTGTGGATTGCATGACGGCCTTGCGCTCAAATCCATCGCCGAGCGCGTCGCGATAGACGTTGAACGATCTAGCGTCTCAGGCGGCGGAGGAGGGTGGGGCTTGCTGGTGTTGGGAATGATCTCCTTCCTCTTCCTCGTCATTGTCCTCGGCCTTATTCCCGAGCGGTGTCCTTGCCTGCACCTGGGGCCGGAATTGTCCCGTCCTCGCCTCATCGATTTCCTGGAACGCGAAACCCACCGGGGCATTGTCGTCCACAAGTTTAGAGGTTCCTTCTCCGCGAGCGGCTTCCGTTGTGAGGGTCTCGCGTTTTCATCACCTTGTTGTAGCCGAAACGAGGTCATTCTCGTCGCGGTAGATGGGAATGCTGGGGCGCTGCTGATGCTGTGAGGAGGACGCCCGTGGTGGCCCGCGTCGTCGAAGTCAAAGTCGGAGTCGGAGCCGTTGTGTTCGCACTTGAGGGGCTGGTTAAAGGTTT